>CAUYNN010073037.1:0-63629 GCA_963574175.1 Chiropotes sagulatus | reverse complement strand
CGTCCGGCTTGTTGGTGATGAAGTTTTTTCTGTTTCTTAGTTTTCCTTTGGCGGATGCCCCTTTCCCACTGAGCTTGGCTTTCCCGGGTTCAGCTGTGCTTACTGTGAAACTCTCAGTCCTCAGTGCTTCCAATTGCTGTTCTCCTTGTGGGGACGGGACCAGCCCAGCCCGACTCAAGGGGCCCCCAGCCGCGTATACTCTGCACCGAGAAGTGCTGCGCTGCACCCGGGCACCGGCAAAACAGCTGCCCCAGCCAAAAGAGTCGCGCTGACGATCCGTGTGGCTCCTCCGCTGGGAATCTCCCAGTTTGTGGTCCACAGAAATTTGTCTGAAATTGCGGCGTCCACTCGCTCTCTGTGCTTTCTGACAAAAAAATTCTTATAGAAAAATTTGCCAATAAAATCCAGTGATATATTAATAAAGCAACATGTCAGGATCAAATTGTGTTTATTCTAAAAATAAATGGTTAATTTCACATCAAAAAAATTAATTAATAGTATTAACATAATAAACAAGAGAATCCCCTTGATTTTGATAGATATGTTTTAATAGATCTTGAAAAATTATTAAATGAAATTCAGTACCTGATTGTAACTTAAAAATATAATTATTAACAAACTAGGACTAGAAGGGAATTTTCTTCATCTGATAAAGAGTATCAGCAAAACAAATGAACAAACAAAAAACAAAACTATAGCTAACATCAGACTTAAGGATGATATATTGAAATTTTTCACTTAAATTGGGAAGGAAATATCATTCCTGCTATCGTTACTTTTATTCAACACTATGCTGGATGTGTTAGTATTATAATAAATAAGGATTAGAAAAGAAGAAATAAGACTGTGCTCACTATTTACAAATGTCATAATTATAATGTAGGAAATTCAGAAGAATCTACAGATAAACTGCTAGAATTACAAAGTGAATTTAGCAGTCTCTTGATAAAAAGTCAATTTGCAATTGTATATCAGTATACTAGCAATAATTAGAAAATGAAAGTTTAAAGACAACACCAATCTCAGTAGCTTCTAAAAATATGTTACCTAGGAATAAAACTAATACAGGATATAAAATACCTCTACACAGAAAGCTACAAAATATTACTGAATGAACCAGGTGCCGTGGCTCATGCCTGTAATCCTAGCGCTTTGGGAGGCTGAGGCGGGTGGATCACGAGGTCAGGTGTTTGAGACCAGCCTGGCCAACATGGTGAAAACCGATCTCTATTAAAAATGCAAAAATTAGCCAGGCATGGTGGTGCTTGCCTGTAATCCCAGCAACTTGGGGGACTGAGGCAGGAGAATTGCTTAACCCAGGAGGCGGAGGTTGCAGTGAGCCAAGATTTTGCCATTGCACTCCAGCCCAGGCAACAAGAGTGAAACTCCTTCTCAAAAACCAAACAAACATGTGTGTGTGTGTGTGTGTGTGTGTCTGTGTGTGTGTATATATGTATATATATGTATATTATATATATATACACACATATGAATGAAATGAGAGAGGATCTAAATAAAGATATATACCATGTTCATGAAATAGATAATGTTATAAAAATTTCAATTCATTTTCATTCACCCCTAGATTCAATACATTGCCAAAGAAAAGCATAACAAGTTGAGATGTTGTTTTTAGTTTGGTGGCAATTAGATAAAGTGATGCTAGAATTTAGATAAACTGATAAAAATAGGCAAGCTAATTTTAAAATATGGAATTGAAAATTAGATGGAGTCTGAAATGCTCAAAATAAAGAGCAAAGAGGGCTCAGATCCAGATGTTAAGACTTATTGTAAAGCTACAGTAATTAAAACAGTATGGTAATGGCTCAAGAATAAAAAATACTGAAGGAACGAATCAGACAGTCCAGAAACATATCCACATGTGTACAGTGACCTATTTTATGACAAAAGTGCTATTGTAATATAATGAAGAAATGTTAATATGTTCTATAAATAGTTGGATCAACTGGACATTCTTATAGATAAAAATAAAACTTGTCCCCTACCTCACATCATACATAAAAATCATATTCTTTTTCTGATATATCATAGACTTCAATGAGAAATGTTTAGCAACAAATCTTCTAGAAGATAACACTGGCAAATATATTCATGAGCTTAGGGTTGGTGAAGATTTCTTAAAGATAACCAAAACAAAACAAAAAAACAAAAAAAAATACAAAATTTCCTAAACATAAAAAAGTGAATGCTTGAACTTTTATAAAATGAAAAACTTCTGTGATCAAAGACACTGTTAAAAGAGAGTATATAAAGAATTCCTCAGACTAATGTTTTAAAATAGCCAAAATTCTTGAACCAGCAATAAGATTAGCAAATGTCTCATAAACATATAAAAATGTATTTAATATCATTAGTAAGGAGTGAAAATGCTCACTGAAACTGCAATGAGACATTAATGCACACCCACCAGAATAGCTACAAATTTAATTTTAATGACTATTTCATTGTTAGCATGAAGGTAGATCCATTGAAATTCTCATATGATGCTCACGAAAACGTAAATTGATACATGGATTTTTGAAAGATGCTTCACTTTCTACTAACATGTCTACTATAGTTTCTTAATTTTTGATGCAGCAAATCTAATTTTAGTTATATAACCAAGATAAATGGGTAACATATGTCCATGACATGTGCAAAAGTGTCCATAAAATGTATATATAATAGCCAAATTCTAAAAACAACCATAAACAATAGGATGAATAAATACAATGATACATATGTAACAGCTTTATATCTGTGATTATAAAACAACTTTATTTAGATATAATTTACATCTCATAAAATTCACCTTTGTAGTGTTCAATTCAGTGGTTTTTTGTTTGTTCAGAGTTGTGCAGTCATCGCTATTATCTAATTTTATAACATTTTCATTACCATAGAAAGAAGCAGTATGCTCACTAGCAGTCACTCCTAACTTCCCCTACATCACTTGGCAACCATTAATTTATGTTCTGTCTCTATGGATTTGTCTATTCTGGACATCTTATATACAAAGAATCATATAATATGTAGTATGTTTTGACTGGTTACTTTCATGTAGTGTAATACTTTCAAGGTTCATCCAGGAAGTAGTATATATCAGTACTCTATTTTTTTTTAATGCTGAAGAATATTCCACTGCATGTACGGTATACATTTTATTTGTGCATTTATCAGATGATGGATATTTGGGTTGTTTCCATCTTTTGTCTGTCAAGAATAATGCTACTATGAACATATATGTTCAAGTTTTTGTAGGAGTATTTATTTCCATTTCTCTTGGGTATGAACCTGAGAGTAGAATTGCTGAGTCATTTGGTAACTAGTTTAACATTTTGAGGAACTGCCAAGCTAATTTCCAAAGTGGCTACACCATTTTACAATCCTATGAGTAGTGTATGAGGGTTCCAATTTCTCCACCTCATTACCAACCCTTGTTATTTTATTTCTTTTTTTTTTTTTTTATTTTAGCCATCCTAGTTAGTGTGGAGTGACAGCTTATTGTGGTTTTGGTTTGCATTTCCCTGATGATTAACGATGTTGAGCATCTTTTCTTGTACTTATTGGTCATTTGAATATCTTCTTTGCAAAATGGCTTTTCAAATAATTTCCTTGTTTTTAAATCAGGTTATTTGTCCTTCTATTGTTGAGTTACAAGAGTTGTAATCCCTTATACATATGATTTAAAAATATTTTCTCCAATTCTGTAGGCTGTCATTTTCAGTTTCTTGGTGGAGTTCCTTTGAAGTGCTTAGGGTTTTAATTTTTTTTTTTTTTTTTTTTGAGATAGAGTCTCGCTCTGTCACTGAGGCTGGAGTACTCTGGCACGATCTCAGCTCATGCAACCTCTGCCTCCCAGGTTCAAGTAATTCTCCTGCCTCAGGCCCCAAAGTTGCTGGGATCACAGGTGTGTGCCACCACTCCCAGCTAATTTTTGTGTTTGGAGTAGAGATGGAGTTCACCAATTTGGCCAAGCTGGTCTCAAACTCCTGTCCTCAAGTGATCTGCCTGCCTCGGCCTCCTAAAGTGCTGGGCTTACAGGAATGAGCCACTGCACCTGGCCAGGGTTTTAACTTGGATAAAATTCATTTTATCAATCTTTTTCTGACTCAATGTTTTCTACTAAGAGTTTTAGAATTTTAGATCTTACATTTAGGTATCTGCTACATTTTGAATTAATTTTTCTGTATGGTATGAAGTGGGGGTCCAGCTTCATACTTTTGCATGTGGATATCTAGTGGTCTCAAAACTGTTGAAAAGACTGAGCTTTCCTTTTTGAGTTTTCTTGGCAACCTAGTTAAAATCAATTGAAGATGGTGTAAGGGTTTATTTCTGGATTCCCAATAACTCCATGCCAATACCACACTATTTTTATCACTATAGCTTTGTAGTAAGTTTTCAAACAAGGAAGTATTAGCCACCAAGTAGATTCTTGTTTTTGAAAATCATTTTGGCAATTTGGAGTCATTTGAATTTCCTTGTGAGTTTTTTTGTTGTTGTTGGTTTTGAGACAGTCTTGCTCTGTCATCCAGGCTGGAGTGCAGTGGTGGGAGATTGGCTCACTGCAGACTCTGCCTCCCAGGTTCAAGCTATTCTCCTGCCTCAGCCTCCCGAGTAGCTGAAATTAGAGGTGCACACCACCACACCTGGCTAATTTTTGTGTTTTTAGTAGAGACAGGGTTTCACCAAGTTGGCCAGGCTGGTCTTGAACTCCTGACTTCGGGTGATCCACCTGCCTTGGCCTCCCAAAGTGCTGTTACAGGCATGAGCGACTGCACCTGGCCTCCTTGTGAATTTTAAGATCAAGTTGTCAATTTCTGCAGAAAAGCTAGCTGGGGTTTGGATAAAAATCATGTTCAATTTGTGGATCAATTAGGTAATATTGCAATTTTAACAATTTGTTTTTGAGACAAAGTCTCACTCTGTTGCCAGGCTGGAGCGCAGTACCACCATCTCAGCTCCCTGCAGCCTCTGTCTCCTGGGTTCAAGCGATTCTTGTGCCTCAGTTTCCCAAGTAGCTGGGATTACAGGGGTGTGCCACCACACCCAGCTGAATTTTGTATTTCTAGTAGGGACGAGGTTTCACCATGTTGGTCAGGCTTGTCTCGACCTCCTGACCTCAGGGGATCCGCCTGCCTCAGCCTCCTAAAATGTTGGGATTACAGGTGTGAGCCATTGTTCCTAGCATTTTAACGATACTAAGTCCAATCCATGAGAATGACATGTCTTTCATTTGTTGAGGTTTTCATTCATTTCTTTCTCTTTCTTTCTTTCTTTCTTTTTTTTTTTTTTGAGACAGAATGGAGTGCATTGGCACGATGTCAGCGCACTGCAACCTCCGCCTCCGAGTAGCTGGGATTACAGGTACATACCACCACACCCGGCTAATTTTGGTATTTTTAGTAGAAATGGGATTTCACCATGTTGGTCAGGCTGGTTTTGAACTCCTGACCTCAGGTGATCTATCTGCTTGGCCTCAGAAAGTGCTGGGATTACAGGCATGAACCACCATGCTGGACTTCTTTCATTTCTTTAAACATTGTTTTGTAGTCTTTAGCACTCACTGCACTTCTTTTGTTAAATTTATTTATTAATTTAATTTATTTGTTTTTGAGATGGAGTCTTGCTCCTGTCACCCAGGCTGGAGTGCAATGACACAATCTCGGCTCATTGTAACCTCTACCTCCCAGGTTCAAGCGATTCTCCTGACTCAGCCTCTTGAATGGCTGGGATTACAGGTGCCTTGCTAATTTTTGTAGTTTTAGTAGAGATGGGGTTTTACCATGTTGGCCAGGCTGGTCTCAAACTCCTGACCTTGTGATACGCCCGTCTTGACCTTCCGAAGTGGTGAGATTACAGGTGTGAGCCACTGCACCCGGCTGTTAAATTTACTTCTAAGTATTTATTATTTTTATGCTAGTGTAAATAGAATTGTCTTTTTGAATTTACTTTTAGAATTTTTATTGCTAATGTATAAAAATATGATTGATTTTTATATTGATCTTGTATCATGTAATCTTACTAAATATATGTATTAGTGCTAACAATGTGTGTGTGTGCACATTCACATTCCTTAGGATTTTCTATGTAAATAATAAGATCATGCCATTGGCAACTATGGATAGTTTTACTTCTTCCTTTCCAATGTGAATGTTTTTTATTACTTCTTCTCTAATTGCTATGGCTAGAACTTTCAATACAATGTTGAATAGAAGTGGCAAGAGAGGGCATCTTTGACTCACTCCTAAACTTAGTTCGGAAGCATTTAGTCTTTTACTTTTAAGAATGGTACATTTTGTAGATACTATAAATCAGGCTTAGGAAATTCCCTTGTATGCCTAGCTGTTTGAATGTTTTTTAACAGAGGAGTGTTATATCTTATCAAATGCTTTTTTTGGCATCTATTAAGACGATCATCTGATTTTTCTTCTTTATTAATAGGATGTATCCCTTGATTGATTTTTGAGTGTTAAGCACACCTTGCACTCCTGGGTTAAATCTTATTTGGTCATGGTGTATAATCATTTTTATATGTAACTGGGCTTGATTTCCTAATATTTTGTCGAGGACTTTTTGCATCTGTATTTTTAAGGAATACTGGCCTATGGTTTTCTTTTCTTGTGATGTCTGGTTTGATATCAGGTTAATACTGGCTTCATAGAATGACTTGGGAAGACTTTCCTTTTTTTAAACTTTTTCAAGAGCATGTAGAGATTGGTATTTTTTTTTTGTAAACATTTGGTAGATATCACCAGTGAAGTCACATAGGCCTAAACTTTTCTTTTTGCAAAGTATGTAATTATTAATTCAAGTCCTTTACTTTTTATTGGTCTATTCAGATTTTCTATTTCTCCTTGAGTTAGTTTTAATAGTTTGTCTTTCTAGCAATTTATCCATTTCATCTTGTTTATTTAATTTGTTGTCATACAGCATTTATCGTGTATTTTTATAATCTTATTTATTTCTGTAAGATTATAGTAGTGGCCCATTTTTCCTTTATGATTTTTGTAATTTGAGCTTCTATTTCCAGTGTTTTTTTTGGCTGGGGGCAGAGAGGGTCAATATAGCTAAAGGATTACCAATTGTGTTGATATTTTCAAAGAACCAACTTCTGGTTTTGTTTTTTCTCTATTTTTTTTCTGTTATCTATTTTATTTGTTCCCTCTGCTAATATGTCTTTATTTCCTTCTGCTTGTTTCAAATTTAACTTGCTGTTATTTTGCTGATTTCTTAAAGTGGAAGTTTGGGTTGCTAATTTAAGGTCTTTCTTCCTTTTAAATATGGATAACTATAGTTATAAATTTCTCTCTGAGCATTGCTTTTACTTCATGGCATACATTTTTGGTATATTTCTTCGATTGTTTCTATTAATTTAAAATTTAATTCTATTATGGTTGGAGAACATACTTTGAATGATTTCACTCTTTTAAAATGTACTGAGGCTTGTTTTCCGGCAGGACACATAGTCTGCCTTAGAAAATTATTCCATGTGCACTTGAGAAAAATGTGAATTCTGCTGTTATTAGGGAGTGTTCTACAGAAGCCTGTTAGGTCTAGTTGGCTTAGTCTTCTCTTTTTTTGTTCTATTCATTATTTAAAATGAAATATTGATGTTTCCAACTATCTATTTTTGAACTGCCTATTTCTTTATTCAATTCTATAACCTTTCACTTCATGTTTTTGGAGCTATGCTGCAAGGTGCATATATGTTTATAATTGTGTGCTATCGTGATGGATTGGCCCAATTACTGTTATAAAATGCTCTTTTTGTCTCTGATAGCCATTTTAAATCTTCATTTCTATTTTTCTGATATTAATATAGCCAATCAAGGTCTCTTTTGAGTACTAAGTCTTTTTGGTTACAACAACCCCAGAGATTTTTACTGTTATTTTAATTTCAACCTCTTTGTTCTTTGAATCTAAAGCATATCTTTTAAAGACTTTCGATTCAATAATGGGGTCTTATTTTTAAAAATCTATTTTGCCAATCTTTGTCTTTTGATTCAAGTGCTTAATCCATCCACATTTAATGTAATTACTGATAGGATTTACACCTGCCATTTTGCTATAAATGTTCTATATGTCTTATATGTTTTTGTTTCTCAGTCACTGCCTGCTTTTGTATTACTTTCTATTGTAACATTTTAATTCCTTTATTGTTTCTTCTATTATTTTGAGTTGTTTTCGTAGTGGTTGCCATGGAGATTGCAATTGATGTGTTAACTTAATGCAATCTGCTTTAGATTAATACTAAGTTAATTTTAATAATGTACAAAAACTTTGCTCCACTATAGCTCCTTCCCTCCCCATTCTTTTATGCTATTTATATTTATCATACCAATTATATTTTTATAAATCAAAAGAGTCCTATGATTGTTTCATGTAGATATCTTTTAAATCATTCAGGAGAAGAAAAATGTAATAAACAAAATTACATTTCTATTCTTTATTTTTTGGCAGTTTGACTGTTATTTGTCTAGAGATACATCTCTTCACATTTATTACATTTGGGTTTGTTGAGCTTCCTAGACCTACAGATTCGTTTTTCTTCAAATGTGGGAAGCATTTGGCCATTGTTTCTTTAAATAATCTTTGTCCCTTTCTCTCGCTCCCCTCCTTCTGCGGTTTCCATTATGCACATGTTGGAACTCTTGAGTGTGTTCCACAGGCTCTGTTCATTTTCCTTCATAAAAAAATTCTCAGCCGGGAGTGGTGGATCACACACTCCTCAGCACTTTGGGAGGCTGAGGAGGGCAAATCACGAGGTCAGGAGATCGAGATCAGCCTTGTTAACACAGTGAAACCCAGTCTCTAATAAAAATACAAAAAAACTAGCCAGGCGTGGTGGCACGCGCCTGTAATCCCAGTTATTCAGGAGGCAGGATAATCACTTGAACCTGGGAGGCAGAGGTTGCAGCGAGCTGAGATCGTGCCACTGCACGATCTGGGTGACAGAGTGAGACTCCATCTCAAAACAAAAAATCCTCTTTCTCAGAAGTGACAACTTTAATAGTCCCTTTAATTTTGCTGATTCTTCCTCTGCCAGCTCAAATCTGGTCTTCAACGCCTCTGGTAAATTTTTCATTTTAGTAATTCCATTTAGTTATTACAAATATTTTCTTTAGTTCTTTTTTTTTAATGTAACTTCTATATATTTTTTCATATTCTCTGTTTGATAAGACACCTTTCTTACACTTTTCTTTAATTCCTTAGCCATATTTCCTTTAATTTTTTTGAAAAATGTTTTTAGTGGTGATTTAAGTGTTTTGCCTAGAAAGCACAACATCTGGGATACTTCAGGGGCAGTTTCTATTAACCACTTTTTCCCCACTGTGTATGGGACATACCTCCCTGTGTCTTTGCATGTCTTATATCCAGTTTTTGAAAACTGGACTATTTTTATAATATAAGGTGGTAGCTTTAGAAAGCAGAATTCCTCCCTCCAGCATTTAATGTTGTTACTGTTTGTTGTTGTTCTTTTTTGTTTTGTGACTCTCCTGGACTAATTCTGTCAAAATTGTATTTTTTGTTGCATGTAGCCACTGAAGTCCCCGCTTGTTAGCTTAGTGGTCAGCTAATCATTGGAGGAAGATTTTCTTAAGTGCCTTGAAATAAATAGTAAGTCTCCCAGATTTTGCTCAGAGGCTTTGTGTCTGTGTTGGAACATGTCTTCAGTATTTGGGTATCTTTTAAGCCTGCCTTAGCCTTCACTTCCTGCTTGCACAGGGCCTCAAATTGTGCTAGAGATGAAAGAATAGGGCTTTGCCAGGTCTTTCTGGGGCATGCATGTAGCCTTCTAGGCTTCAAGGAATGTATTGGAGTTTTTTCACATCCACTATACACACCTCATTTTCCACATTTTCCAGTTAAAGGTTTTTGGCAAGGCTTTTATTTGGCTAAAATGCTTAGGCAGCTATAACATCAGACAATTGTCACTGAATGCTTCTGAAAATTGTCTTGGGGATAGAGCTCTCCTTGCTGAGTGAGCTCTTGAGTCAGGTAAAAAAGACAAGTTTTGTGAATAGAGCTTTTCCAGAGAGCTGCCAGACAGATCAAAGAGTGACAATTCACTAAGGAATATTTGGGAACTCCACACCCTTCTGGCCCTCAGTGACTGCTAGGGTGGCTTTTACAAAACATGCAAGTCTGCTGATTTTCAAAGCTACCCTGGGTCTGCGTGGGAAGAGGACTATGGTACAAAGTCAAGTTAAAATGCCACAAAACTCACCGTTATTAAAATCCAGTTGTATTTTTAATTAATGCTACTGAGATTGGTGCAAATTTTTTGTTTCTTCCCAGACTTTTGAAAAAGTTAATTTTGATCATTTTTACTAATGTTCTTTTTGCTTTTGTAGAGGTAGAGATTTTCAGAGGTCCTTACTCTGTCACTCCACAACGGCTCCTATTTTGGTGTTTTCTTAAATTGAAATATCTTATAGTAATAAAAAGAATGAACAACTGCTTCATGCAACAGCATAGCTGAATCCCATAGAAATATGTTGAGCCAAAGAAGCCAGAGACAAAAGAGTGCATACTGTATGATTTTATTTATGTGAACTTCTAAGATAGTTAAAACAAAAGTCAGGACAGTAGTTATCTTTGAGGAGGAGGCTATTAACTGGGTTAGGCATGAGAGAACATTCTAGGATGTTGGCAATGTATTTTGACCCGATTGGTGGGTATACAGGTATAGTCATTTATTAAAATTATTTGAGAAATACACTTTATGAACTTTATTATATGAATGTATACTCTTGTAAAAACAACTTTAAAAACAAATAAAAGTAAATGGTTAACCTTGAGGCCCTTCTTTAATTCTTGGATAAATTCTCTTGCATAGTTTTGTGCAAGGAGAGAAAGGTTTTATACTCATAGTAGAGAGATTCATACATGTGCCACTGAGACATAGGAATGATTTGTTTCTAATAGTGTTACTATTACTAACAAAAACCTATATGTCTACAATGCTTTATAGTTTTTTAAACTTTCACATATATTATCTCATCATTTGTACAACTCTTGAAGTTGGATTTCCAAATGTAATGCTTTCCAAATGTGGAGATTCAGATGTAGACAGAGTCATGGGATTTGTGAGGAGACAGTTAGGATTGTCTTACTCTTAGATTATTATGCCTTTCTACTATGCTTACTGCCATGTCAGTTTCTTTAGAATATTACTGGTCACAAACTTGTCAAAATTAGATAGGTACACAAGGTTTTAGAATATCCTTTAGGTCATTCATAAAGAACAATATTAATTATTGATTCTACAGATAATCTCAGGATTTTAGGGATAGAAAGAATTTTGAACTTTATCTTTTAATGCTCTCTTTGAGACAGAAAGGTATTTGTCATCCAAATTAAACATATCTTTTTTTCTTTTTTTTTAATGAGACAGCATTACACTCTTTTACCAGGCTGGAGTACAAGCAGTGTGATCATAGCTTACTGCAGCCTCAAACTCCTGGGCTCAAGCAATCCTCCTGCCTCCACCTTTTGAGATGCTGGGACTACAGGCATATGCCACTGCCCAGCTATTTTTTTATTTTTTGTAGAGATGGAGTCTTGCTATGTTGCCCAGACTGAACTCAAACTTCTGGCCTCAAGCAGTGTTCCCACCTCAGCCTTCTAAAGTGTTGTAATTACAGGCATGAGCCACTGTGCCCAATCTCAACTTAAGCATGTCTTTTGATGAGACTTCTTATGCTTATTAATTAGAATCTTATATAGTTTTTATGATAAGGAAGTCATTCCATGATAATAAGTATTTTTGCTACTTGCTCTTTCCCTGCCTTCTATTCAAATGTAGAATGATTTATCACAATTCTATGATTCCTTTCTAGATATTTGAAGACTATTAGAATTTATTGTTACCTTAGTGATCTTTCCTCTACTTCATTTAAGCTTTCCTCCTGTCATTTAGTAAACCTTGACATATGGTTGAATTTTCTCCCTTTCAGAAGAGATCCTTGTCTTGCCATTTCATCTGCATTACAAGGCTTTCTCCTGGAAAACAGTACCCTGATTAAGACCTGGTCGGTGATCAACGTAGAGGTTTTGGTTTTTTTGTTTCTGATACATCATGACACTAGATAATATTCTGCCTTCTTATATAAATTTGTAACATCTATTCCTTTTAAGTGATTTAATCTGCTTTTGCCCTCATTAAAGGTAATCAGATTTGTGAAGATGATTTAGAATTTAATCATGTTTTCTTAAGTAATGGGCATTCCAACTAACTTTGCATCTTTGGCTAGTTTCATAAGCATTTTCTCAAGATAAATTCTGAAATCACAAATGAGAATAACAAACAAAGCAGTAGCCACAAACCTGCTGAGTATCTGTGGATAGATAGATACTAGAAAGCCTTAATTTGTTTTTTAGGCAGATGAAGAAGAGCACATAAGTGAGAAAATGCTATTTATAAAGAGGATAAGGGGCTTGGGAAATTCATTTATGCTTTTGCAATTAGGTTCTGAATACTTGATGAAACACCACTCTCAAATCCTGAACAGAAAGCAACTTCAGCTGGGTGTTCTCTGCCCTTCATCTTGAGCAAAAGCTTACCTTTCAACCATTTAAAGATTCAAGCCTGGAGGGATCTCTCTTCCAAACACCTCTCTACGGACTGATAGTCCTTTTCCTTTCTGGAGCACACCTTTTCCATTATATGCACCAAAATATAGTACACACAATCTTCCAAACACCTCTCTACGGACTGATAGTCCTTTTCCTTTCTGGAGCACACCTTTTCCATTATATGCACCAAAATATAGTACACACAATCTGATCAGTCTCACAACTATATTACTATCCTCTTGGGCAATCTCAGGGACAAACTATAGCTAGATGAGGTGAGTTACTGCTGTATATTGCTTAATTAGCTCAGTACAGCCTGAAAGCAGTAAGCCATCTCTCTTAAGCAATCTCAATTCTTTCATTTGCTGCTCTCCCCTTGAATCCAAACCCTTGACATCATTTTCCTTTCTAGTTCACTCTACTTCCATTCTCAAGCCAAGGGCAAATAAACCTTTCTGTAAAAAACTGCGTCTGATAGATAAAGGGTCTTTTTCTGACTGGATAGGCTTCAGATTAAAACTGCAATCCTGTAGCCAACTGAGTACCCAGCCTACCCAGAGTCATTGGGATTGAAACCACAGAAATCTCATGATCAGCCTTCTTTCCTTTATTTTGGATATGTAAAAATATCCAGAGGTCTCATGAGCTCAGCCTTTT
Source organism: Chiropotes sagulatus (assembly GCA_963574175.1). NCBI lineage: Eukaryota > Metazoa > Chordata > Mammalia > Primates > Pitheciidae > Chiropotes > Chiropotes sagulatus. The sequence continues at coordinate 50,390 of CAUYNN010073037.1, read as the reverse complement.
TCTGAGCATGTTCTTTCTTTCTTTTTTTTTTTTTTTCTTGTGTTCTTTACTGAGTGGACTCAAAATTTGCTTAAACCCTTGTTTCCTTACAGCAACTTGAGTAACTGCATACCATGTTTTCTCCTCTCTACCTCTAAACATACACAATCAACATCAAACTTGCCTGAGTGGCCCCCATTTTCTAGCATTCAGGGATCACTATCACTTTGCTATTATCTCTGTACTTTTCCCATTGTATTATCAAATACAATAAAACAACAGCACATTTTACTTTTATTATATTTTAATCCGTGTCTCTGAATTTAAATCCAATTTGGGGGGATGAGATGAAGGGTAATTCAGAGGATATTTGATAAGCTGGACCACAGCAAAAGAGAATGAGAATGCACTTTAATGCTTACCAACTTTAATATTTTGTTATGGAAAATTTTAAACATATACAAAAGTTGAGGGAGAGTATATTGAACCTTCAGGGGTCTACCACCCAGCTACTAAAATTATTATAGTATGCTTATGTTTTTATTTCTGTTTTCAAGATAAGGTCTCGTTCGGTTGCCCAGGCTGGAGTGCAGTGGCGCCATCTCTGCTCACTGCAACCTCTGCCTCCCAGGTTCAAGCTATTCTCCTGCCTCAGCCTCCTGAGTAGCTGGGATTACAGGCATGTGCCACCACGCCCAGCTAATTTTCGTGTTTTTAGTAGAGATGGGGTTTCACCATGTTGGCGCCGCTGGTCTTGAACTCCTGTCCTCAAGTGATCCACCCTCCTCAGCCTCCCAAAGTTCTGGGATTACAGGTATGAGCCACCGAGCCTGGCCTCCTTATGTTTATTTTTTTAAATAAATGTTTTTGGTCACTATACTGTATTAAAATTGTTTTCCCCCAAGATCAATTTGCCCTTTATTCTATATGCAGTCCTGAAACCAAACTGAAACACAGGCGGAAAAAACGGTAGTGGGGCAGAGGGGACATAAAGAAAAGTGAACTGAATACAGGTCCTTTATTTCCAGTGGTAGCTCTTTCATATTATTGTTATCACATACTGCAAGTTGCAATGCAAAGTGTGGTAAATTCCCCTTTGAAACAATGGCTAAGAGGAATTCTAGATTATTGGAGTTTACTTTTTTTTCATCAAACTACTGTTGTCATAGTTCCCCTACACTGCATTCTTCTGTGAACTCTCTGGACAGAAGATTGGATCAGTTTCAATCTAGGCAGGTTGAGGTCTAAGGCTATCTACTTATGATGAAGTATTAGCAGCTGCAGCAGCTGCAAGAAGAGGGAAGAAGCTTTCAAAGAACTAAAATAGTACGGTCTGGTTTACCCCACTTGTAGGTAGTTGAACAATTTGGCAAAGTTGCAGCTGAAGAGTAGTTAGTTACAGCCATGCTTCTAGAGGAAATGAATCAAACGATAGGGCAAAGCTGTGATGAGTATAGTTGTTTTCATATTTCATTGATTTCCAAATGAAAGAATTCAAAACATATTGTTGTACTTATAGGGAGCTGAGCTGGGTGGTTTGTTAACTAATATCTTAGAGGAGAGAAAAATGACCTTGGTAAGTTGGTAAAATGTTAATTTGAAACCAGAGTGTAAAATCAGAGGCGACATATACAAGGTGAGCCTTAATCACAAAGAAACTCTCATAAATTCAATTTGAGAAACAACTCTCTCCACCACACTTTTCATTTGACAAACTTGTACTAAAACAGTGTTTCCACCTTGATCAGAAAACTTTAGAGTTCTTAAGGCAAACTGAAATCATTTCCCATGTTAATGGCAAAATCAACAAAGGTAGAGGAAAATTCAGCTTTCAAAATAACATTAAAAACGATACAAGGAAGGTGAGGAGTAGGTTTTAAAAAAATGTTTAAGAATAGTTGAAGGAAAGGAGAAACTTAAAGGAGAACACGTTGTATTTGGGCATAATTCCCTTTCTTTTAGGTAAAGCCACAAAAATAAATAAAAATGTATGTTACTCACTTCTCTCTCCAAAGTGTGGCATTAACGGTATACTTTTTAGTAGAAGGAGTCCTCTGTCAATCAAGAAGTTTGTTTGAATTGACTTCCTATTCTCCCTAACAGCAAATGGTTTGGCTTGTGACTAATTCTGTGATGGAACAGCTTTTCTTGGCAAGAACAGTCTCCTCAAACCCCTTCTTTAAAGTGTCATATATTCACATAGTTCAAACTTTAAAAAAATCTTAAAAGGCACAGTGAAAAGTTTTTCTCTCACTCTGTATACTATTGGCACAACCCTCTTCCACACAGACAATCATGATCACTGTTATTATTTTCTTAAATGTTCTTGCAGAGTTTCTTTATGCATATATCGGAAAATATGAATATATAGTCTTATTCCTTCGCTTTTTACAAAAAGCGGCACACAATATACACTATTTTATACATTGCTTTTTATTTTGCATTTATCAATACATCTTGACGCTCAATACTAGATGGCTTCCTCTTTTTAAATACTGCTGTGTAGTACTCCATTCTGTAAATGTACAATAACTTTGTAACAATTCTCCTGCTGATGGACACCTGCATTGTTTCAAATTGTTTCAAACATTTAAAACATATTTTCAATTTTAAATAATACTGGCATGTTTATGTGTAACTGGCAGTTACAAATAAGTCATTTCATACATGGGCAAGTATATCTACATGTATAAATTCATTAGAAGTACAATTGTGTATCGATGGGCATATGCAATTTTGGTTTTAATAAATATTGCAAAATGTCCTTCCATCAGAGTTGTCAAATTTCAGCTCTCTGTAATATATGAGGGTCTGTTTTCTCACAAACAAGCTCTTAAGCCATTACCAAACGGAAAAAATGGCATTCCAGTGTAGTTTTGACATGTATTTATCTTATGTTAAGTGAACTTGATCATCTATTTATGTTTACAAGCCATTTTCATTCTCTTCTATGACTTGAATGTACATATTTTTGCTGATTTTTCTATTATGTGGTTGGGCTCTTATTAGTTTCTAGTAGCTCTTTATGAGTCAGAGAGATTAGTATTTATCTATGATTTGAGTTTCTCAGTTTGTCATTTATCTTCTGACTTTGTTTATAGCTTTTCTGTTAAATTTATTATTTTATGAATTCAGAATTTTAAGTCACAAATATAACGCCCTTCTCCACTGGAATGATAGAAGAAATTCCTGTGCTTTCTTCTAATATTTATATGCTCTCTGTATTTTATGTGTAGATCTTTGATTTCTTTGAAATTTATACTGGTTTTACTGGAGTATGTCACCTCTCAGCATCCATTAAGATCCTTCCTGCTAGAAATTAAAATTATATATCTAGAAAATTCAAGCGACTTGACAGAAAAAACTAGGAAAGTACTGGGGCACAAAATTAACATACAGAAATCAAACAATAAATAGTATGAATATACAATGGAAGAAAGTACCCATTTAAATAGGAAAAAAGACACTTCTTCCCTCAGATAGTCTATTATTATTTATTAAAGTGTTCATCTTTTCCCTACTGACCTTAAATGCTGTCTCTATCATATATTAAATTGAAGTATGCTTTTGGAATTATTTCTGAACTTTCTATAATGTCCTATTGCTCAGTTTGTGTATTGATGAACCAATACCACACTGTTTTAAGTATTTAGGTTTTTATAATATGTCTTAATATCAGGTAGTGCTAATTCCCTCTCTGCCCCTTTTTCCCAGAGTTTTCCTGATTTATTTTTGGTAAATTATTTATCTTTATAAACTCTGCGACGTTTGCCTAGTTTCACAAAAACTCACTGTCAATATGTTTCTTACGGGGCTCATGTTGAAATGATAAATTAGCTGATAACGAACTGATATTTTTTGACTGTTAACTCCACTGATGAGGTACATCTTCTCTTTGTTCAAAATTTCTTGTATGTCTCTCAAAAGTCCCTTACACTTTTGTGTATTTTATTTTGCTTTTCTATGTAAATGGGTCCTTTCTTCCATTACATATTCATACTGTTTATTGTTTGACTTCTGTATATTAATTTTGTGCCCTACTACTTCGCTAAACAGTTTTTTTTTACTTAAGTCTATTGAGTTTTCTAGGTGTATGATTATAATACCTGCGGAAAGAATCCTGATGAATGCCATGAGGGAGAAGAAATTGTGCTTTGCAAAGTTTAGTCAATGAAGGTTTCTTCTGACAAATCCCAGAAATGGCAAATATGGTTATATTACGGACTCTTTGGTACCTTAGACCAGACCAGGTGCTGACATGTGTTCAAAACATATTGAATTATTTTAGGAGGGATATACCTGAATGAGGATTGTATTAAAACAGGAATACTGCATTACTGTCTTAACCTCAGCCATTACTCTTGCCATCACATCTTATATTTATATAGTGCCCTATCTTTATTTAAAAAATCAACAAATATGAAGCTACATATTTATTACTAACCTGTTATTACCAAAAATTAAAAAAAATCTCTGGGCTATTTATGTAAAGCTCATTGGAGTTTAACTTTAGTACAGTATGGTAAAAGAAATTTGGGTGGGTGCGGTGGCTCACACCTGTAATCCTGGCACTTTGGGAGGCTGAAGTGGGTGGATCACCCGAGGTCAGAAGTTCAAGACCAACCTGGCCAACATGGCAAAACTTTGTCTCTACTAAAAAAATACAAAAAATTAGCTGAGCGTGGTGGTAGTCACCTGTAATTCCAGCTACTTGGGAGGCTGAGGCAGGAGAATCGCTTGAATCTGGGAGGCAGAGGTTGCAGTGAGGGGAGATCATGCCATTGCACTCCAGCCTGGGCAACAGAGTGAGACTCCGTTGCAAAAAATAAAAAAAAAAGAAAGAAAGAAATTCAGTTGCAGGCAACCAACTATCCGTCAATCTTGTAGTACGATTGTGTTTAGGTAGCTTGAATGAGTTGCTTTGTGTTTGTGATGGGCACAGCAAATCCTCCTTGCCGAAGTTTCTAAACCTGCCTCACCTAACAGTGATCTCCTTTGTTGATCTTCAGGGCATGGTGTCTCATCTGTTTAGTTTGGACTTTCATTTGACTTTCATTGACTTTGCAGCCAAGCCTGTTTTCTTTGTTTGATACATTAGCTCAAATATGTAGGTGAACTCAACCACTTAATTATGGGCATGCAATTTTTAAAAATGGCACATATTGGATTTGATGAGATAATCTAATTTTTCCTACTAAGTGGAAAAATAAATGTTTGACTTGAATAATATCTTGCTATCTTTTGAAGAAGTTGTCCAACTGTCTTTTGCTGGGAGACACAGGCTTCAGTTTGCTGAATTTCTGCCAATTTTTTTCTATATATACAGTTCTCTACCTTAAATTAGATGGGGACAACGTGTCTTCTTTAAGTGCTTCCTAGGATATTAGTACCTTTAAATGCTAGTTTCGAAGAGCTGCAGCTGTCACCCAAGTCTTAGTACTGAGCTAGCCATTATAATGTGAAATTTAGTATGTTGAAGATATTTTCATTTGTGGTACATCTCAAGCCCTGTTTCTTATTGTTAGAGACAACATAAGCATGAATATTGGGCAGTTGTATCAATTAATATAAAATATGTACAATAGAGAAATGAATTTGTGAATTAGGTAGATTTATACTACTGGTACTAAAATTTTGATTTTGCTCTAGTAAATTCAAATTTATTGCCTTGTTCCAGCTATGGTTTTAATATTTTATCTGTCTTCTACAAAATTCTCTAAAGAAAGCCAAGATATAGAATGCTTTTAAAATCCCAGATTTTTATATAAATTTTAGTTTTCTCTGAGACATTACTTCTGAAATAAAACCAGTGAAGAAACTTCAGATCAGATAACATGAAGAATTGAAATCTTAAGGCATTTATTATTGTCTTTATTATCTGAGAGATACTGGCAATTGCAAGACTTCTGTTGGCTCCAAATGGAAATTACTTGTATAAATGTTCCTGTAGAATCTATGTTTATGGGCTAGAGACCTTAGGGGAAGTTAGAAAGGGTGTTGTCTTATTTTATGGGCTTTCTTGTTTGCCAACATACTTGAAGTTTCAATATTCAAAAAAGTCATTCATATAATCTCTTCTTTTATTGATGTGCTTTGAAAAAGTTTCAGGTACCTACTTGCAAATGTTTCCCAAGAACATTTCCTTATATCTAGGGTGTGCCATTACTTTTGTCCTCTTTCTTTTTCTTTTTTGGATTATTTTTAAAACAGTTGTTTTCAAAGGTAGTGCATCTTTTAAAGGAAAGAAGACTTCCAGAAGAACAGAGGTAAAGCCACGCTCAGGTTTCTTCATATGGTCAGCAGCAGGGCAAAGGAATGCCCTTTCTATTGTTTTTTAATTGACAAAGACAGGAGAACTCTTTCACAAAGAGGGCCCTACTTGTATTCCTGGAAGTCTTTGATTATGTCTTTCTTCTGGTGCAAATTGATATCAAATCACTAAGTAAGAACTTAAAACCATCCTCTACCTTTTGGATGGTGGGAATGTGGGGCAGCAGGTGTACCACAGGAATAGGGTAAGATTAAAAAAAAAAAATTTAGCATTTTATAATACAAGTTATATAAAAGATTATCCTTCCCTCCCTCCCTCCCTCCCTCCCTCCCTCCCTTCCTTCCTTCCTTCCTTTGTTGACAGGGTTCATTTTGTTGCTCAGGCTGGATTGCAGTGATGTGATCATGGCTCACTGCAACCTGGAACTCCTGGGTTCAAGCAGTCCTCCCACCTTGGTCTCCCAAAGTGTTGTGATTATAAGTGTGAGCCACTGCACCTGGCCTCCTCCTGCATCTTCTGAATTGTTTCTTCCTTGTATTTGTCTTTTCCCTTGTGTACTTAGTGAGATTTGCCTTTCGGTTCAAGGATCTTTTTGCACTCTTTGCCCAGTTTTAGCCTAGTGACAACCACCCTGCTGGGGTGAATTCCCACAGGGACAATTAGCCTTTTCCTGCTGCATCTGTTCAATGTAGTATTTCTTCCTCTAAACCTGGACTATTTTGCCAATTTGCTGGCCTTTGTAGTGTCCTTGCACAACCTGTAATTTATCATCCATTTGGATGAACATGGATTGAACATTTTGTTTCTGTCTTAGCTCTTTGGAAAGTGGGAAAGACATAATCTTCCTGTGAATGTGGGAAGGTGCACTGAAATGGCGTCTCCAGTTTTTGCTCTAGTCAGATGTCACAAAGGGATTGGATTTTGTTTTGGCTGCTACTGCTTCAGTGATGGTTGCAAAAGAGAAGATGGGGCTTTCAGAGCAGCTTCTCTAGCCAGAATCTCTTGGCCTCTTTGAGTGTATAGGTGTTCCATTGTAATCTGTACTCAGTCTCTCGCCTGGCCTACTGAGTGTTTGTGTTTGTAATTTTCACACACTTGGAATCCTAGTTAGGCATTTAGCTGTACTCTTTTATACAAAGATTTGATGGCATCTTTTTTTCTTTTTTTTTTTCTAGACTGTGTCTCGCTCTGTTACCCAGGCTGGAGTGCATGATCCTGTGGCATGATCTCAGCTTACTGCAACTTCTGCTTCCTGGGTGATTCTCCTGCCTCAGTATCCCAAGCAGCTGGGATTACAGACACGCACCACCACGCCAGGCTAATTTTCGTATTTTTAGTAGAGACCGGGTTTCACCATGTTGGCCAGGCTGGTCTCGAACTCCTGACCTCAAGTGATCCACCTACCTTGTCCTCCGGAAGTGCTGGGATTACAGGCATGAGTCACCGCACCTAGCCCCATCTTTTTTTATTGTTGTTGTTTTGTTTTTTTTTTAAGTTCAAAGAGGCATGATAAAAGAATGGACTCTGGAGTCAGATAAGTCAGACTTTCAGCACATTACCCGTTTGCTGACTTTTTCCACTTTTAAATTAGTTATGTAACATCTCATCTGTAAGTTGTTTATAATAAGACCAACCACACAGGACCTGCTATGAAAATTCCATACTTGTAAAGTGCTACCCAGAGACTGACATGTGGTTGGCACTCTATATGTATGAGTCTCTTTTAAATTAATTGCGATATTTGAATGCCTATTCATTTTTGTGGAAGGGTTCATGTTTAAAAAATTTTTTAAATATACTTTCATTCATGCATCAAATATTGTTGTGCTCTTCATTATGTCAGATACAGGTTTAAGAGGTAAAATTATGTAGTAAATAAAACTTAGAATAGACCAGGCACAGTGGTTTAGGCCTGTAATCCTAGCATTTTGGGAAGCTGATGCAGGAGACTTACTTGAGTCCAGGAGTTCAAGACCAGCCTGGGCAGTACAGTAAGACCCCATCTGCACATAAAAAAATATTTAAAAATTAGCCAGGTGTGATGACTCATGTCTGTGGTCCCAGCTGCTCAGGAGACTGAGGCAGGCGAATCAGTTGAGCCTGGGAAGTTAAGGGGCAGTGAGCTGTGGTCAAGCACTCTAGCCTGGGCAAAAGAGGGAGACCCTGTCTCAAAACAAACAAGCAAAAAAACCCAAAAAAACAAAATGAAAAAACTGAGACTATTTAACAAATATTGCATTTATACAAGAATTTATATTCTTCTGGAGAAGACAAACAATGAACAATGTAAACATGTGAAATATATATCAAATGATGATCGCCACTGTAGGAGAACAAGTTGTGCCAGAAGCACGTAACATTTGAGCAGAGACTTGAAGGAGGAAGGAGTGAACCATTTGAATACCCGGTGGAAGAGAGAATGGCAAGTACATTATCCTGAAACAAAGAGGCAGGTTTATCTGAGTTAGAGTAGGAGATGCGCCAGAAAATTAGGTGAGGCCACATCATGTGGGACTTGAGGGGCAATGTTACTCTGAATGGAGGGGATTGAGAAGAGGAATGACAAGATCTGACTATGGTTTAACCAAAAAGCAGTATGACTCCTCTGTTGAGAAGATACTGCTAGAAAGACCAGGGCAGAGGCAGGGAAGATCAATGAGGAAGTTACTGTAGTAATCCATACAAGTGATGGTGGCAGCTTGGATCAGAGTTGTGGGTGGCAGAGGAAGCAGTCAGAAGGGGTTGTAATCTGGATATATTTTGCAGGTAGGGGCTGAAGGATTTTTGTAGGGTTTGAGAAAAAAGAGGCAAATAAAATTTTGTATTACTCTAAAGTTTTCAGCTTAAGAAACTGGAGTTGTTGGTAAATGAAAGATTAAGACTGGGACATTAACATGTTTGGAAATGAGAATGAGGGATAGATCACAAGTGCAGATTTACATATGTTAAGTGTGAGATTAAAATGCTTATTAGACTGAGGAGAGAAAATGTTTATTAGGGTTTTAAGCCATGTAAGTAGACTGTAGACTACCAGAAGATGAGTATATATAGACAAGAGACTAAGTCCTGGGACCCACTAGCACTAGCATTATTAGGATGAAGAAAAGCTGTAGATGAGGAGGAACTATCTGACTTGCACATATATTGCTTATAATAAAATGTAATTTGGGGAATACATTTTGGGGAAATCGATCTATATTCACCTCACTTCCCAATTCAAACTTTTAGAGAGTGTGATTTTTGCTTCCTTGAAAAAAAAATACTATTGGTTAAGAAGCTTAGAACTCCAGAAAACTTCAGGAAATTTCTATAGGAAGTAGACCAAAAGATTGTATCCATACTGGAGACACTAATATCTCTACAAAAAAAAGCACCCAAAGCCTTGAACAAGGATTAGCAAATTTAGAAATGGCTTACAAATACATCTAAAGTAGAAAAGTGGGGTTATAAACAATGCTGGGAAGTGACAGCTAGTGTTTTCTGTGAGTAGAGCCATAGAAGTCATTTAGAAATGGTTTATGTTGGCCAGGCTGGTCTTGAACTCCTGACCTCAAGTGATCCACCCACCTTGGCCTCCTGAAGTGCTGGGATTACAGGCTTGAGCCACAGTGCCCAGCCCTCCAGCTCTCATATAGGAAAGAAATCAATGATTATTTTTTTGAGCCACTGTGGTTTTCACTTTTACTCTAGAGGCCAGACTGAAATCCCATGGCCCTTCTAATAGAGGCCAGTGTGTTAAAGTACAGTAGTAGTTATTCTCTATTATGTGTTGATAGAGAAAATACATAATAACAATGAGGTATTATAAATGCAGGAAGGATTTAGGTAAATTTTTATTTAATTAATCACAGCTACATACACTTGAAAAATAATAGTACTTACCTAGATGAAACGTATTGCTTGTTCTCTCTCCTGATGTTGCTTAAACTGGTATGTGGACTTAAGAACTCTTTGCCAAACCCCTTCTCTAAAGTACTTTTTGAAGTCCATGGATTCAGGCCTTAGAGTTAAAAAGGAGATTAAGTAGTATGGGAGCCAGCACTGAAGATTTTATGCAAATAAAACCGGAAATGCTAGTTCAACCATAAAGCCGTTGACTTTAACTAGGTAAGTGAGGAGAGCAAAGCCCCAGAGAGTCCAGTCTCTGTAGTGGACATTGCAGTCATTTCCCCGACATCACTTTGCTACTTTCCTGCTGCACAACAGCCATTCCACTTGGGTGAGTGTACTGGTTTGGATAATTTCTCCCCTCAAATTCATATTCACCCAGAGCCTATGAATGTGACCTTGTTTGGAAATAGGGTCTTTGAATATATGATCAAGTTAAGATGAAGTCATACTGGATTAAAGTGGGCTGTAATCGAATCACAAGAAGAGGAAAATTTAGACAGAGACACAGAAGGGAGACACCATGTAAATACAGGGGCAGAGATTGGAGTTTTTATGCATCAAGCCAAGGAACACCAAGGATTGCTGGCAACAACCAGAAGCTAGAAGAGGTGAGGAGGGATTCTTGCCTGAGCCTTCACAGGGACCATGGCCCAGCCAACACCTAGATTTTGGCTATAGAATGAGAGTAAATTTCTATTTAAGTTACTCAAGTGCGTGGTACTTTGTTACAGCAGCCCTTTGGAACCATACAGTGTGATTGATCCTGCCCTCAGCTGAAGGCTTGCATGACAGTTAACACATTTAACAGCCAGTACATGATCGACCCAAACAGAAAAGATGTCTGCTACATTGCTGGAACAGGGTCCAAATGAATACTTGCTTTGTAGATATTAACTTTTTAACCGCTGGGTAGTGGAGAAGTCAGAGGCATTCCAGGCTGGATTATTGACACAATGCTTTAGGGGAGGGAGAGGGGAACTTAGAACATTGGTTACCTATCCTCTGGTATAGAAGCATTTTGATATTTTAAATACCTATGGGCTGTACAGCATGTGCCAGGTACATGCTGAAGTTGGTCCCTATGAATATATCTTTCCACCTTGCCGCTACAAATGACTCAAGAATCACCCAAATTGGGCCAATCAGAATGAGGCTGAGACTTTGATGTTTTTTTGGCTGAAAGAGAACACACCTTCTCTTGGGAAATATGAGAAATAACATGACCCTGGTTGCTGCTAGCTAAAGGTTTGCAACCTGGAAAGAAAATAGCCTAAGGGCAGAACCAAAAATCAAAGAATGAAAGAACTGAGAGAATGGCAGCCAAATGGAACTGAAACTCTGATCATTTGCACCTGAGTATCCCATCCTCTGGACTATTACTTATATGAGCCCATAAATCCTCTTTATTATTTATGCAAATTTGAGATGGATTTCCTGTTGTTTATAACTAGAAGTATCCTAACTGATATACAGTCCTTGTGACTTTCTTGGTACATATTTATTGGGTCCTTCTCTTTGAAACATTTTATTTTGATGTCTGCTATTGTGATTATTTTAAAATTACTTTTTACCTTTGTGTTGTGTTAATAAATACATGAGATACCAGCCATGCATTAAGCAAATAGGACTTTGCTGAAAGACTACAATAGGCCAAATGTATGCTAAATCCTTAGACTACAACTCAAAAGCAAACAGACACATGCACACACACACACACACCCCTGCAATTTCCCCCACTGAACTCCCTGTCATATATAACAAGAGCTAGTTTGCATTATAGATGTAATAGGTGGGCAGAATGGTACAAACAAATGGAAGAAGATCTGTAATCTATGGGGATAGTAGAAAAATAAAGGAAGGTATTAATTTAAATAAATGTGGTTTTATGAATGGAATTTTCTTCTACAACAATAACTTCAAAAATAAATCAAATAGTAGTGCAAGGGGCAATTTAAATACAGAGGCTAACAAGGGAATGGAGATGGAGAGAGATGAATAGAGGCGGCCAGGGGAAAATCATGAAGTTTGAACTCTTTTTCCTGTATCTCAGCCTTCAAAATAAATCTTTCTTTTACAGTTCTGGGGGCCATTTCAAAAACAGGGTTAAGGAGGAGCAGAGACAAAGTACCAGTGTTCTCTGTGCCTCACTAAAAGTGAAAAATTTGAGTTGACTCAATTGATATTTATCTTGAATTACTGTTCATGCATTTGCATACTGAATTTGCAGCTTCTGCTTTATACTCCTAATAGCAGTTGCTGTGTATACATTGTTAACAATAAATATTTAAGAATGCAATTCCAGATTTAGCCAGCATTTCAGTTACTTTCGACTGATTTTGAAATTAGTGTATTGCTTTCGGTAATAAAGAAAAATGATTTTAGAAACAAAACTGTAAAAATGATAAACTAGCTTTTCCAAGTAGGCAATTCATATTAAATTGCTGGTGTCTGAAGAATACCGAACTGAGATTTTATCAATACATGCAGTACCACACATTTCTTATTTTAGTTGCTAATTAGTATTCAGGTGTGCAGTGGAATACATGAAATTAAATTTGAATGCTGCTTCATTTGTGATTTAACATGTACAAGTTACTACATCCTGCATTACCCTGTCTACAGGTATAATAGTTGTTTTTTCTTTTCTCTTTGCAATAATAATATTTTCATGTATTCATTTTATTCAATCTTCTAAGGCCATGATATGAATAAATCTTTTTAGTTTAAAAAGGCCTTACCTTCTGTAGTTTACAAATGAAGAAAAAATCTGAGAGTCATTTTTAAAAGGCTTCAATTGAGGACTTAGTTTAATTGACCTAATAGCAAAGAATTTTTAGCTTTTCTGTCTATTTTGTATCACTTAATTTGTGATTAACAGCTACATAAAATTGTGAGCCACCTAATGGGAAGCAGTTTTATAAATATTGTATGCCATTTTATGTTCTTCAATCTGTACTTCCCTTATAAAGTATTTTTATGTTAAAAAATTTTCAAAGTTAATGTGTGAGGAAGTAACTAGCTACTTTAGTTAGTTCGATTTCTCTTCTCTGAAGAAAATTACTATAATGGTTACTTTTGCTAAAATGCAATTACTGTCACTGTAACAATCAATCATATTTTTATATAAGAAACTTTAACAACTTTTGAATGCATTAAGAAGAGTAAATGAAAAAGAGTCAGTGTGAAATAAGACTAGACACCCAAACCACCCCCTGCGACCCGACATTTGATAAGAAAAAAAATGTCAGCTGCTACTTTTGCAATACATTTTATTCCCTTATCTAAGATCACGGTGAAAGTTAAACTATAGTAGTAAGCAAGTTTCTTAGAGCATCATCGAAAAATGCTGTGTATATATTCAACAACTATTAGACTATTATTGTTTCTGGTGAATTCAGTTCACTCTTAACCCAACAGAATCTGTAGTCCTCGAGTTTCACAAATTAACCCAAAAGACACCATTTGAAAAGGTTTAACATTTGTTATACTGCTATAGATGAAAACATCTGTACATGAAAAATAGAGCTTAGGAAATATGAACTGTATTAGCTCTCAGCTTTAATAAAGAGACCACTAGTTGAGGTCAGCAAAAAATTTTTGTCTCAAAATATTGTGCAGTCACATACTTTACAGATAGTATTTTCCCCCCAAAAGCATCTATAGTAAATATACTAATTACGAAGACAGAATACTAAATATACCATGTGATTACTGCTACTCAAAATAAAATTCTATTTTTCATAAAGTATTGGGAATATGGAAATAGATGACTTGATCCATACTGTTATTTAATAACATGTACTGACATAATGAATACTTTCATAAGTGACATTAATCAAAATATATCAAAGAATGATATATTATGATTAAAATAGATTATTTTATGAGCTATTGCACTAAACACAAAATTAATGCTTAGTAGCACAGGCAATCATAGCTCTGTTCTCTCTCCTAATTCATTGCTGCCTGATTTCTACCCCTATGTCTATTTCTTCTCATTTTCCCTAATATATTTAATGGTAACTGCGTCAAACTAGTTTCTCCTAAACTAGACACATGAGAAATATTTTCGTTCCTTCTTCTTCCTTAGCTTCTTCATTCAATCCACTACTTAATTCCCATTCTAATCAGAGAAGTCTCTGTAGGCTTCCACTAACTTCCTTTAGGCTCCTTGTCTACAACCTTCTATAAGCCTTCTCTACAACCTCTATAAGGTCTCAGTGTGATCAGTCTCTTTCGTTTGTCACAAACCCTTTTCCCTGCTTCCAGAGTTATCTTTCCAAACTCCTTGGCATGATATACTGTTCTCATCCCATTCTGTCTGATCTTACCCCCGTCCGCTTCCTGGGCACTCCTATCCACTATCCCTTGTCCTGCCAGTGACCCATTTAGTCCAAAGAGTTCTACAGCAGTGGATGCTACCTTTTCTTCCAGGAATACCCTTGCCTAGGCTTCTGATTAGAAAATTGCAATTTTTCCAAAAATATCTCATCTAAAAAGCCTTCTCTGACACCTTCAGGAAAATTAGATGTTTGCTCTTCTGTGCTGTAATAGTTGTTTGGACATAAGTGGCTTATAGAACTTTCTGTGTTTCTTGAATTTTCCTCCACCACTCTGTGAGCTTATCTAGGGCAAGGACATGTCTTACTCTTTGTAGTATTCCTAGTGCTTAGCTCAGTGCATGACATAAGATAGCCCCTCAATATAGAGCGAAGGAAGGAGTGAATGGTAAATCCTTTAGTACTTTTAGTTGTGAAATGGTTTTAGTACTACATTATTTCTGGATTCACATTCTGTCTGGAAATAAAATCATTAAGAAAAATAGTCGTTTAAAATTATGCTGTAAAAATTAGTTTTTACCAATTTACCTAAAAGTAAAATCCATTACGATCAGAAGGCACTCTTCATTGTTAGAAGCCCCTCCATTCACCTAAACACATACACATATAAGAATATGGGAAAATTCATGTAAAAATGTGAGTTGTGAATGACCAATGTGTAACAGCTGCATGCATGATTATTTGTTAATAAAAAATCCCAAGCAAAAGCAAACCGTTACAGGATATCAGTTGGACATTAGATTTCTTTTATTTTCCTCAAAGCTAAAGCTGGCTGTAAAGAGTTCATCTGGTGGCAATTTTTTGAATGTATTTCAAATTGGGATAGTAGTAGACCAGTGTTATCTATAGAAAATTGCATTTGGTTCTATCGCCAGTGTGTGTTTCTCTCCCTATATTCCATCTGTTATTGGAAAACTAATAAACGTGCTTCTTTATGCCACTGCCATGCCTTCTAGAGAAGGGAAAAGAATAACAATGTAAGTGTCAACATCCTCCCTCTCTCAATTAAAGGAGGCCTTACAATTCTTTCCTTTAAAATACATTTGAATCAGATATTAGTCATTTTATGCTGACCAGAACCACCATGTTCTTCAAGGAGTTGCTCTTCTCTCATGCCTGGGGCTTTGGTGGAAATGTCAGTCTCAGTGAAGGGCCAGCTTCCGGCTGTAGCAATGCACAGAAGACCCAAGCCTGTCTGATGGTGGTGTCTATTCCTTCTGCCTATAGTGTTTGATCTACGTGGTGGGCGTGTGACCCAGGCAGGACAACTTTGAGTCCTTTTTTGAGGAATGTCAGTGTGTGTATGTGTTGGAAGAGAAATGGCTTATTTTTTGCATTTCAAGATATAACAGTGCACACTTGGGAATATGGGCATTTAGGTTTTCTGCCACGTGAAGAGGTTCCATTTGGTGTAGGAAAATATGAACCTTACACACACTGATAAGCAGAGGCCAGCATAGTTGAGATTCTGCCTAATCCGAATGATGCAATTTGTACTCCTGAGCTTAAGCTATGCCTGAAGCAAGAGTCATCCTTGAATTTCCAGGTATTTGAGGCAATAACTTTTCTTTTATTTTGCTTAAGCAAGTTTGAGTTGGATTTCTATCACTTATAGCCAAAATAGTATACATCAGAGAGGAATTACGCTGAGAAAAACCAAGTGTTAAGGCTCCTTAAGCATGAAATTTAATGTTAAATAAATGAAAAGTACTCATAATCTGTTACCAATCCCTAAAAGGAACAATACCCAAATGTGACAATAAAGAGAAGCAGGGGGAAAAGGCTTCTGGACATGA
This sequence comes from Chiropotes sagulatus, assembly GCA_963574175.1. Lineage (NCBI taxonomy): Eukaryota > Metazoa > Chordata > Mammalia > Primates > Pitheciidae > Chiropotes > Chiropotes sagulatus. The sequence continues at coordinate 34,113 of CAUYNN010073037.1, read as the reverse complement.
ACTCTCTAATATCTCTCTGTATTTCCCACACTACAGCACTTGAAAGTTCTAGTGAATCATTTTACTTTATGTCTTCCTATTTCAAATACTACTTTTAATTGATTCATAGTAAGAGTTCTAACAGAGTATGCTGGCTTTGTACCATGTCAGTTTCCCCAAATTCCCTTCCTATGTGGTTTCACGCAGAGTTTGGAAGTGAAGGGGAGCCATTTTTAGGCTTTGAAGATTGCTGTCAGGCAGGTGCAGTTGCAGTTTGTGTGTGGTGTCACCGATCTGCTGCTGGCAAGGGGCAGCTGCTGGGCCCACAGCTTCTACAGCTCCTTTAGACTCCTTCAGATTCTGAGAGTCCCGGGCACATACAGCTCTGTATTAGGGGGTGCTGGCCTATCTCACATGTCACCCCCAGTCATTGGAACTCGAGGTAATGAATGATTTGGTGAATGTTTAGTTTCTCCTGAAAGGTTCCTGTTTGTCCTTGGTCTCTCCTACTTCATACCCATCTTCTCCTCCTGACTGCTGGCCCTTGGGCTCAGAACCAGACCTAGAGGCAACAGACATCCTCAGCTGTGTAAGGGCTAATTCTTCTAATAAATGAATTCCTTATTCTCTATCACTCATATTAGTCCTGCTTACCAGATTGAACCCCAACTCATACCCGTGGTGTTCTATTTCTCATTATTCATTTCTGAAGTCATGTAAGATTTTATCTATTACTGGAAAACAAAATTGATGAGGTTGAAATAATTAAGGCTTTAAACTCAGACTGATTAGTCTTTACATTCCATCTTTGCTACCTATCTGTGTGGCCTTAACAAAGTTATTTAATCACTTGATGCCTTAGTTTCTTCAGCTGCAAAATAAGGAAGAGTATATGTCTAGCAGTGGGATTGCTATTAGGGCTCACAAGGAAATAAACACTTGTTTTGCCACTATGTTATTGTTCATTACCGCAGCCTCAGTATCTAGCACAAAATTGCTACATTGTACCTATGCTTTAATATTTTCTAAGTTGATGCATAAATATGTGCTTAATACATGTTAATCTTTTCTTCTCATCATTTATTTAAGGAGTTGTGGTAAATTATTTTTCAGACAACATTTCGTCTCTTCTCCCTCAAATGCCTCCATAAAAAATGTACATTTCCCTGTCCCATTGATGTGGATCTTGGCCATGTGACTTGTCTGGGCCAATAGGATGTTAGAGAATATGATGTGAGCAAAGTTTTGGCATATGCTTGCATACTAGGATTTTTTTCCTTTTTCTTCTGGCTCCACCAAGATAAGTATACACCCCAGGTAGCCACTATCCCATCAGTAGTGAAGCAGAATAGTCCTGGTCCAGTCTGAAGCAAAGACATTTCAACTAACCCATAGATACATGGCAAAAAATCAATGCTTATATCTTTTTGATTTGAGTGTTGGGGCAGTTTGTTAAGGAGAAATGGCAAAAGGGTTTAATTGTAAAGATAAAATCGATATCTATAGATTTAGCATGAAAAGAAATCTTGAAACTCAACTGAGACTATATGTCTATTATAAAATAGAGAGATATATTTGAACAATAGTTTAAGACTATCTTTGACCAGATTAATTCTCCACTAATATAGTCCATGCGGGCCAATTATGGTCATTGTTCTGGGATAGCTATAACAGCCATTCAAAGAGCATAAAACTTGGTAGCTATCCTCAGAGTACATGAATATATCCTCAAGAAAAATGAATCTTGTTTTTAAAAAGTAGTACTTCATTCAAGAGTGCTACAACAGGCTTATTATAAATAAGTTCATTATGTTGCTTTTCATTTGGACATGGAGAAGGAATTCTGCAATACTTAGAGGATGTAACCTTGAAGAAGAAACTCGACTTTGCTTCCTCATCTATAAGATGAGGATGATAACAGTTACCACCCGATGGAATTGTGAACCTTGAAAAGCATGTATGTAAAGCTCTTAGCACACTGTCTGGCTCATAGTAAGCAGTCAGTAGAAGTTGGCCCTTGTTGTGGTCGTTACACTTGTGAGTGACAATATGCTTGGCCAAGAGGCCTGGCTAATTCTGCCACTCTAAGCTATAATACAGCGATAGAGTATTCTAGCCTGGCTCTGTGGTAGGACAGGCAGTCTAACAGCAAGAAGAATTTGGCCATGGGGGAAAATCTAAGAGATCCACAACTTTGTCCTTCCCAAAGGAAAATAGATTGTAACTTTTTTTTTAAACAACAATTCTTGTGGAATCTGTTGGATCAGATTTCAGCTTTTCCTTCCTTAGGCTAAAAAGGCCAAATACTTTTAGTCATTTTTGTTGTTCATCTTTGAATCATCTGCACATTTTTAACATTTCTCATTTTATTTTGCGAAGACAATAGATCCAAGAAGGTCTCATCTGAAGCAACCACAGTGAAACAATACTGGTCTGGCATAGAGTACATATTTTACCATTTTATTATTTGATTTTCTTCTGTCTCACAATCCTTGTCATTTCTCATTCTATCTTCCTCCATTCTAAACTATGCCAGTGGTTTGGATTAACATTATTCTCAGTCACGGACTGGGCCTTGGTTGCATTATTGATATCTCATCCTTGTGGCCCTCATGATTGATTCAGAGTTAGGCATGGGATCCAACCTGGAGCAAGGAGATCCTGAACCAAAGATTTGTCTTTGACTTTTGAAGTCTTTCTTTTCTTGGCTGGTGTGTTATGAAGATGTCAGGCTTGCAGCTGCTGCAGATGAAGCCACTAGGGGCAAATATATGGAGTTGAAGGTAAAATGTAGAAAATACGGATAAACTGGCTCATTGGCAAAATCAATGAAGCTGCTAAATCCAGCCTTACCTGAAGAAATTCAACAACTTAAGCCTTGCATATTTCTTTTATTATCTGAGGCAGTTTGAGTTGGGTTTTTTGTCACCTGCAACATAAAGAGTGATGCCTGATGTGCCACACCCTTATTTATATGCTGAAAACTCAGGTGATCAATAATGATGATAAGAATCGTTTTGGGGGCATGGTAAATGAAAGTCCTGCTTCTGTATTGTGACACATCCAGCTGGCTGCCCATTTTTCACTCTTTCTTTTGACTTAGGCTGTGTAAGCAGAATAGGAATCCCTTAATTACATTTTCAAAACTCTTAAGAAAATGTGATATTAGATGCAAAACGAAAAAAGCAGGACAAAAAGTCTACATACATACATACTCACAGATATAGTACAAATATAATTCTACAGCGAAAACAATGTCAACTATGTAAACACACAGAGGAAAACATTACTTTTATGACAAAGATAATAAACATGCATTAAACAAATTCCTTCCTACCATAGAGCTATTGAAATAGGATGTTGTCCTTCTTAGGCATGAAATACTCCCTATCTAGATAGTCCTTGTGACACTTATGTTACACTCATTTGTCACACAATCATTTCACTTAACAACTAGATTGTGATCAAACATTACAGCACATTAATTCCCTAGTGAGACAAGTTAGAATATAGTGTGCCCTGCTGTTTTGTCACATTTCCTTCTTTTTATTGTAACTTTCTTTTAACATCACCAAATTTGGTGCTTTTTTATCAAAATGATTGACTTCTTAATTGGAAGATTTGTTTGATGGTTAGGCTCCATATCTTGAATTAGAGAGCTTTGCTTAAGATTTACAAGTGCCTGTGAGTGGCATTGTCTTTACTGGCCTTACGTAACACATGTATTAGGTACAAAGTTTCTTATTCTTGAAGTTGTAGTTAAAAAACAAGGGGAAAGTGAAAGAAAAACTTTCCAATCTTGAAGGCAAATGTAAAATGTCTTATTGATTTTTATGCACTATCTAAGCATTATTCAATTTTATTGTTCCTATTGTGATGTATACCTTTAAAATAGTTGTCTTTCTGGCAAAGCAAAGGAAATGAGTTATTCCAAGTGGAGGGTTAATAAAGCTGACATTAGCTTAACAAGCATTTCATGGGCTGGGCAGAGCATGGTGGCTCACGCCTGTAATCCCAGCACTTTGGGAAGCCGAAGTGGGCAGATCACTGGAGGTTGGGAGTTCAAGACCAGCCTGACCAACATAGAGGAACCCCATCTCTACTAAAAATACAAAATTAGCCAGGCATGGTGGCGCATGCCTATAATTCCAGCTACTCAGGAGGCTTAGGCAGGAGAATCGCTTGAACCTGGCAGGCAGGGCTTGTGGTGAGCCGATATCATGCCATTGCACTCCAGCCTGGGCAACAAGAGTGAAACTTTGTCTCAAAACAAACAAACAAAAATCCCAGCATTTCAGAATATCATTGACATGTTTGGTAACAAAATAGTATAATGCATGTATCTTCCCAGTAAGTGACATAATAGCTAGAGTGTTTTTTAAAAATTTGAGCTGCCTTTACCATACATGGCTTTTTAGGGATATGCCTCTTACTTTTTGCAGGTGGGAGTGGGGAGGGCATTGTGGTAGGAGAGGGATGGCAAGAAGAGTGGTAAAGACCTTTGGGAAATTTGCTCTGGGTTCGTTCAACAAGGAGGTGAAGATTCTGTAGCTTTCTCAAAGATGACTTTTAAAACATTGATGACACAATGGAGCCACTGTTATAACATGGTAACAGACATGACATTTAGACTTATAACTTAGGTTATTTTCCTGCATTTTAGTGAGAAACTCAAGGTCACTATTTGAATTAAAGTATACATTTGATCCATAGTAAAACGAAACAATTACTTGCAGGATGACACATTATTTTGATTCAACCTGGATGTTAAGTCATGTATCTTGGCACATTGAATCCGAGCAAATGAGCATTTCTTTTTCTATAAAGATATTTGTAGTAATACACTCAATTATAGATAAGACGCTAGACAATTTTTTTGAAAAAAATTTCTTCTTCCTTGCCAAAGATTCACAGCAGAAGCTCAATAGATGCTGTATGCATGAAGAATGCTTATTGAATACCCACTGAATTTATTATAGTATTTGAAGCGGTATATGTTTACCAAGGTTAGATTTGGTTCTTTCCTGATGTAAGCATTTTATTCCACTTGTCCAAGCTTATATTATGTAAAATACACACACACACACAACCACACACACCTTTAGGTACTTTACAAATCTACAGAAAATATGTTACATATGGTTTTTCTTCCCCACTCAGTGTTAGGTTTAACAGCTGTTTTTAGAAGTTATTAACAGACAAATTAAAAATTCAAAAATTTAGCTGTGGTTAGTGTTGGAGAATACTTTTAAATATGCACATTTAAAGTAATTATCAAGCATTAAAATAATCTTGAAAAATATGAAATCTATCATTATTTTCCACAAATTTGAAATGTTGCCAGAACTTTAGCTCATTTTCTATATTCACAATTAAATATGTTTAAGACTTCTAAGGTGCATGGACAGATTTTATACTAATAACTTTTCATGGGCCTTTGCAAAATCTCTCTCTCTCTCTCTCTCTCTTTTTAAGAGACGGGGATCTCTCTCTCTCTCTTTTTTTTTTTGTTTGCCAAGGCTGGAGTACAGTGCTGTGATCATAGCTCATTTGCAGCCTCAAACTCTTGGACTAAAGCAGTCCACCTGCCTCAGCCTCCTGAGTAGCTGGGACTGCAGGCGTGCACAACTATGCCCAGCTAATTAAACAAAGAAATGTTTTAGAGGTGGAACCTTACTGATCTTAAGCGATCCTCCCACCTCAGCCTCTCAGAGTCCTGAGACTGATAGTATATTATCGTATAATTTAATAGTATATTATAGAATTATAGAACATGGATTCTGGGACCCTAACTCTAACTTTGTTTAGGATATTTAACCTTTTTTCCTCAGTTTCCTCATTTGCACAATGGGAATAACTGTATACTTGATTGTAGGGCTGTTGCCAGGATTAAACTGATAAGTGTGAACCACTTAGAAATGTGTCTAGCATAGAGGAGGCTTGATAAATGGTAGCAATTTTTATTATTGTTGATGATTTTTATTTTACCCTCTCAATGGTTGATTTAAAATAATCCTACTTAATGATATTACTTTATTGTGTTTTCAAATCACAATATGTCACGCCAAATAGACATTGACAGTCTTAAGCCATATATTAATCCATTTAAATGAAAATTTCAGAATACCTAATCAATACTTTCAATAACATTTTCTATTGCATTATGTAAAGAAGACAAGATAAAATTTTCTTTATGGATGTCACTAATATTCTGATGAACTCAAAATAAAGTATTTAATATACACGTTACAGAATGCATATAATTCTAACACAATAACTTCTCATTTCTAGGGTGCTTCTGTTGTTTAATTAGTTAACACTTAAATAGTGCTTTGTGGATTAAAAGAGCTACGTAAGTGCTAAATCTTCATTGTTAGTAACAAAAGATCAAGTTGAAAGAGCACATCAAGCACACTATACAAAAAAATTGTATTTTATTGTAATTTTTTCTCTTCAACTTGTTGAAAACTGCCATTAAGGTTTATTCTCCTAAGAGATAAAAGCAGAGTACTCTTTTTATTTTTTTTGGCGGGGATGGAGTCTTGTTCTGTTGCTCAGGCTGGAGTGCAGTGGTGTGATCTCCACTCACTGCAACTTCCGCCTCCTGGTTCAAGTGATTCTCCTGCCTCAGCCTCCCTAGTAGCTGGGATTCTAGGTGCCTGTCACCATGCCTAGCTAATTTTTGTATTTTTAGTAGAGACAGGGTTTCACCCTGTTGGCTAAGTTGGTTTCAAACTCCTGACCTCTGGTGATCCACCTGCCTCTGCCTCCCAAAGTGCTGGGATTACAGGCATGAGCCACTGCACTCAGCCAAAAGCAGAGTACTCTCACTGGGAATCTCAGTGCAGTTAACCCAGTGAAAAATGGTGTAACTTTGACTAAGCCACCTAAAACCAATGACTTCCTTTTCATTGTCAGTGGAGTGAAGCTATCTTCTTGCCATCATCCTCCATTCCCCGAGAAATAAGAGAAGTGGAAGAGCAAAACAAGCTGGAGAATCCCTTAGAGATGGAGCCCAGCCTTTCAGTCCTCAGATACAAGTAAAGAAAACTGTAATTGTGTGCTTTAAGTGGGTGAACTGTATGGTATGCAGATGATGTCGCAATCTAAATTAAAAAAAATCTGCATAGCCTTTATGTGTGTGTGTGTCTGTGTGTGTGTGTGTCTGTGTGTGTGTCTGTGTGTGTGTGTGTGTGTGTGTGTGTGCATAAATGCCTGCTGCTTTGGCCATTCCCTAAACTGGGTGGCAGACTTACTTCACCAACCCTGTTCTCATTCCATTTGTGGTCTTTGATGGATTGTGGAATGCAGTGATGTTGGTCAGATAAGAATCCCAAATGATCTCTTCTTTCTGAAGAGCAAATGGCAGACAATAATGAAAAGTTATTCAGGTTTTTTTCTTTTTCAGGTGGCATTAACTTTTCAGGGGTTCTGAGGAGATCTTATTGACTCATTAGACTTCATTTTCACACTTTTTCCCCACTCGATTTCTTACCTAGTCTCCAGCTGTTGGTTTCTGACATCACACCCGGGAGGTCCATTTCTTTAGCTCAGTGGTTCTCAACTGGAGATTCTTATGGGACATTTGGAAATGAAAGGAAACATTTTGGATTACTACAGTCAATTGGGGTGGTGGACAGGGACAATGAAGAATATCTTGCATGAGCAATCAATTATGCTACAAGGACTTAATCCATTCCCAGAGTTAATATTGCATGTGGTGAGAAGTACTGTTAGAGTCTAGCATAAGCCTTTGGTTTCTTTTAACATGTAAATACCAGAGTTGTCATTGTCATTCAGAATTTACCCTGAGTTTCAGATTCTTTCCTTAGAACTAGTTTTAAGATGTCAACTCATAAGAGGTGGTGAAAAGATCACATGTATCTGAATTTTCTGGAGATGATGTTCTTACGAGGGCAAAGAAGATGGGAAGGGAAGAATCTGTGGCAGATACTGCTGGTTTGCAAAACCATAGCAATTTCCAATTCCCTTCTTTCTTGTCTCCTTTCATTAGGAAGACTGGACGAGACAATGTATTGCCCAGGTTTCCTTTTAGATGGGTGGCCATGTAACAGAATGCTGACCAATGATACATAAGTAATAGCCTGCTTGGGGTGGGAATAGGGGTTTCTGATAAAATAGTGCTTTCCTGATAAAAGGAATGGCTGATGTTATCCCTTTCCTTTCTTCCTGACCTGACTACGAATGTGATGTCCAGAGCCACCATTCAAACATAGATAAAAATCATGCAGAGGAAAATCCAGTACACTGACTATGGTGAAAGGGCAGAATAGAAAGTGCCTGGGTCCTCAGGCATACTTGAGCAGCTGAGCTAATCATGGCAACCGCTACCCTTAATCTTGCTATATAAGAAAAAGAAACTCTTTATTCATTTGAAACATGTAGCTAGTCTTTCTATTACTTGAAGCTGAACACATTCCTAACAATACAGAATTGGAGGAAACAACTATATGTATGCATAATTTTGCATATATCTATACTTGTCCTCTTTCCAGAACATTCTGTCAAGATCACCCTACTCAGTCCCCTGAAAAGTAGCCAAACCTGACAAGGCTCTCATTAAACTAATTTCATCATTTATTGAGAGTCTACTACTTGAAAGACAATATAGCAAACATAAAAATCAGAAGACACAATTCCTACCTCAGTGAGCTTTAATTTTGAGACAAATAAGAGAGACAAATAATTCTACTAAATTATTTTGATCCAATCTACATTAAAATCCTTAATATCATCAATCTGAAAAACTCAGAACATGGTTTGAAAGTGGGAGAGATTGGAGACAGGGAGACAAGGTAGGAAGTTTCTGTTGTCATTTAGGCGATGGCAGTGTCCACAACACAGTCTGGCTCAGGAGGTGCCATTGCTCAGTGGCTGAACACATGATATAAGGTAGAACTTCTGAATCATCGAGGATGCTCTCCTTTTGTATTAATCCATTTTAACACTGCTATAAAGATACTACCTGAGACTGGGTAATTTATAATCAAAAGAGGTTTTGATTAATTGACTTATAGTTGACTTATAGTTCTGCATGGCTGGGAGGCCTCAGGAAACTTACAATCATGGCAGAAGGCGCAAGGGAAGCAGTCACCCTCTTCACAAGGCAGCAGGAAGAGGAAGGGCAGAGCTGCCAAACACTTTCAAACGATAAATTCTTGTAAGAACTTGCTGTTATGAGAACAGCATGGGGGAAACCACCCCCATGATCTAATCACCTCCTACCAGGTCCCTCCCTTGACATATGAGGATTACAATTCAAGATGAGATTTGAGTTGGGACACAGAGCCAAACCATACCATCTTTTTACTTGAACAATTGACCTTTCAACTGCTTTCTCCCATTTTCATGATCTTCCTTGCTGAAATTACCCATTTTCATGTCAAAAATTGATTAAGTAAGCAAACAAACAAAAATTAAGCATCTTTAGTGTGCTTATTAGGAAGAAGTGTTGCTTAGTGGTCAAGATTGCAGACCCAGCCGGGCATGGTGGCTCACACCTGTAATCTCAGCATTTCAGGGGGCCAAGGCGGGTGGATCACTTGAGGTCAGGAGTTCGAGGCCAGCCTGGCCAACATGGTGAAACCCTGTCTCTACTAAAAATATGAAAATTAGCTGGGCATGGTGGCACACGCCTATAATCCCAGCTACTCAGGAGGCTGAGGTGGGAGAATTGCTTGAACCTGGAAGGTGGAGTTTGCAGTGAACTGAGATTGCACCATTGTACTCCAGCCTGGGCAAAAAAAAAAAAAAAAAAGTGCAGCCTCTAGCTTTGAGCTCTGATTTTGCTGCTTGCAAAGTAGATTTGTACTTTGACAAGTTACTGAATATCTCTGTGCCTTGGTTTTATCATTCGTGAAATGGTGATAAAATTAATACCTACTTTATAGTGGTGTTGATGTGATTCAATGCAGTAACACTTGTATATGTTAAGTGGATAGTAGAACAGTGCTGGGCTTATAGTAAGTGCTCAACAAATATTTGCATTGTGTATACAGCATTTGATGAGGTCATAAGAAATGCAAGAGGAATGCAAAGAGTGTTGGGGCCATAATACTGCCACTTAGGAGTTTAGCATAATTGGGAGGAAAGGATGTGAAGGAGTAATCAATTTTTTGAAGTCACCTGGAAGAAGGGGCAGACTTGAGCTAGGTCTATCTGTAGCTGCTCTAACATACAGTGTCTGATCCTGTATGTTCTTCAAGCCTGGTTTTTTACATGATGATTTTTTAATGCTCACACACACACCTCCCTGCAAAACTTCTCTACCACATGAAGTAAAGAGTGCAGTTGTCATGAGGGCTGAGTAATTTTCCCAAGGCAGCTCTGAGGTGAGCTTTGGACACAGACCCTCTAAAGAAGGCAGAGTAGGTGTCATCTTCTTCTTGGGACTGGGGAAAGGAGATGTGAATGGGTATATTTTTTACATTGTTCAAAAAGGATTTATGGTAGCTTATGTATAATATAACATGATGATAAATAGAGGAAACTTTAGAGTAAAACTAAAGAAATGAGAATAGGAAAAGAAGATTCAGCCTGGTTTTGGAGTGCTTAAAGAGAATATGCTGGACCTTGCTAAACTGAAAGGAGAAAATTGAGCTAATTCAATTTTAAGCTAAAAGAAAATTGATCAAGATACTTTATATGAATGACTGGCCTTTGTCTTTATTTTTCTTCTTTTAACAGTGGCATTTTTTTTTTGTCAACAGTTTTTATAGTTTTATATAAATGCATTGTTAATCTCATTGTTCAGGAATGCATATAACCCAACATCAATTTGTTAATGTATGAGTTTTCTGAGATTGGATTACATCATTACGCCCACATAAATATGTAAACTTCATGCTGCATTTATTTAATATAACAAAACCCAGTTACTAAAACATCTTTTATTCCTTTCACTTCTCACCACATGAGATTGTTTAGAAGAGTGTTTTCGTTCCAAGCACATAAGACATTTTTTAAATAAATGAGAATTTGTTTTCCTTGTGAGAATGTAGGTTGTCTATTTGGACCACTAGAAAAGTCACTCTTTGGGGATGAATGCTCCAATTTGAACAGGGCTCTGCAGGAACAGTAACTTGTTGGAGGTGGGTGCAGGGCATCTTTAAGTGTTCACATAGCAGGGGTAGAGAAGTCCCTTCTTTGTATTTTCTCTTTTCTTTTGTCATCACAAACATGTTTGAGGCCATAAACAGATCCTATCAACTCAGCCACAAGTAGGGGAGTTTGAACCTCTGACAGCCACTCTTCCTATTTCCATCGCCTACATTTGTTGGTGCCTATTCCAGGGCAGAGGTGAGAACACAAGGAAGGGACAACTGACCAATCACCCATTCAGAGATGCAGCCATGTAGCCAGAGAACTTCATTCTTTCTCTCTGGAAAGGCATAAAGGTGTGCTTCTTTGCAACTCTGCATCTGCCTTTAGCTATTTGAAGCCAGAGAGGTTAGATATAGGACAGATAAAAGTGTTGATGAGGAATGGTGCCAAAGCATTGTCACTGGTGTATCAGAGAAATTATTTTGCAATGAATTGAGAAAGGATCATTGAAACCAAGTTTTCTTTTTAAAATGTTTGTTTGTCATTTGTAATAAAATTTGGGATTGGCTTTTTTTTTGTTTTTTTTTGTAACAGCAAAGATACGGAAAAGAAGAATTTTTGAAAACAAAAGGCTATTAGGCAAACTTTTAATTCTACAGGGTTTTGTTTGTTTGTCTGTAAAATTCACAAACATGATAATATTAATTCAGTTGGTGGTAAAATTGTTGAAATGGAAAACAAAAAGAATAATGAAACCAAAAGAATAGTTTTGTATGGTAAAGAAAAATATAGCTAAGAAACATTACAGGTAATCAGTATGCCTTAGTTTTATAATTAACAATTTACCCTTTGATGTGCTTTAAAATACCTGTAAATGGGTAGGCCTGTTCTAGAAAGAAAGAAGGAAAGAAGAAAGGAAGGAAAGAAAGAAAGAGAAAGGGAGAGAGAAAGAAAGAAAGGAAGTAGTTTAACTCTGTGTCTTTCATTTTGATATTATATACCAATGATTCTTAAATTACTTTTATTAGAAAATTAAATAAAAATGTGTGAAACGTGATTTGCTAATGAACACACACACACACACACACACAGAGTTGGCCCTCAGTATCAGCAGTTTCTGCAATTAACTGAGGATCAAAAATATTTTTGAAAAACACAACAAAAATAACAGTAAAACAATAAAAAAAACAAAAATACAGTATAACAACGATTATAATACTTGTGTAGAATTTACATTGCATTATGTATTGTAGGTAATCTAGAGATGATTTAAAGTATATGGCAGAATATATGTAGGTTACTTGCAAATACTGTATCATTTTATACAAGGAATTTAAGCATCTGGGGGTTTAAATATCTTTGGGGTTTCTGGAACCAATCCCTGGGGATACCAGGGATTACTGCGTGTGTGTATATTTACATTTCTCTCTCTCTAAAAAATATATCAAGAAATATATATATACACAGAGAGAAAGAGAGAAACAGAAGGAGAATGCTGCTAGATTTGTCTTTTTCTTCTTTCTTTGAATTGACCTCATCCATAATGAAAGTTGGTGATTATGATGCTCAACCTAACTCCTCTATTTAAATCCATTTATATCTAGGTTTGTAGTTAAAAGGGAGAGATGAATGATTAATTTCCTTTATTTTCAGGAATCAGGAATCATTAAAATTAGAAAGACATTTATGCCATGGTACTCACATCCATGGCCAGTTTTATGACTATTCCCCATGGTTCTCCAGGTACTTTGCTTCATCTCACTATGAATTATTTGAGTGATTGGATTTCCCACAAGTGACATAATAAAATATTTTATGATGGAGTGGGGGAAGACGTCTGAGCTGCTAGGCCTTAAATGGTATGGGAACATTTGAGTGTAGGTGAGGGTTTCTCTTCTGTGCAAAGATGAAAAGCTTTTTGATGTAAATATTAAAGGAAATTTCGCTGTTAAAAATGCACATGGTACTCTGCAAGAGTATTCTAGGATAATCTATAGGACATGGTCTCCAGGTACATGAGGCTCGTAAGCTAAAAACAGAGTCTGCCCATCTCCAGCTCTCTCTCAGAAGTGGTCAGTGCCTGGCTGGCCTATGTCTGGAAGACTTGGGTCATTGTATTTGTGGTTCTGCCATCCAGCTGCCTTGCAGAGAAGGTAGATGATCTTCATGCTTAAATCTAGTCATTGTATTTCTATCAGAAATGAATTTACTGTTAAACAGAAAGGTATTCTCTAAAGCACTGCTTGTTATTATCTCTTTCTTACTAGATGTTTATAAGTCAGAAAATGATTATTTTTTAAATGAACTTTTATATTAAGTTGCTGTTCAGCTTTTATGCAATTGTTTTATAACCATAGACTAATATATAGATAGCCACAATAGCTTCAATAGGAACACAAATCCTCAACACTAAAATTATTTCTATAGATTACTCATTTTATGATGTTTCACTACTCAAGTCAATTTTAAGGAGAATTTCCTTCCCCTTATGTTGATGATACCCTTGGACTACTGAGTTTAGCCCATGTGGTTTTGTCATTTGAGGGACATGCAAAGTTCTTCACACACTGCCCTCCCACTTCCAGTGTTACCTCACTGCCTACAATTTACGCAAACAATCCTGAATGTCATGAAACTGCAACCATGAAACTGCTGCCATCTTGAGCATCTATACCTTACTTTAAGATTGTTTATCAGATTAGGTTTGGACACCTGGAGGTGGGAGAGAGGACGGATACATTTTTTAGGGAAAGAGATATGAAAAATCAAGAATGTCTATGGTCATAGGGGTTATCCTAGATAGAACTACACAATTAAGGTAGCCCTTGGTACCCTGGCAGTGGTAAGAAGGTGGTATAGAGTTCATTAAAAAAAAAAAAAGGAAAAATATGCAGGAAAAAGATTTGAAAGACTATGTAACATTATCTATTTCACACTTTTGACCAGGGAAGGCCATATCTAGATACCACACTGGAAAAAGATCTGCCCATTTATGGCTTTGAAAGAAGTAAATGAACAGGTAATTCATGCAAACATATTCTAGCCACCAAATGAATTTTGAAAGCCCAAGAAGTTTAAGAATATAAAAATACATTTTATTCTAAGTCTATTGGGAACAGAAAAAAGTTATATAAAGTGTCTAAGATAGGATGCTAAAATAATATTATAAAATAGTAAGTTCTAGTAATTGGGGATTGAGGTGAGCTGCAATACTTAGAAAACTCCACAGAGGTAGACATAGAAGAGACGTGAGGAACTGGTAGGACTTAGATAGATAAGCAGAGAAGAATGGGACTGATATTCCAAAAGGCAAGAAAAACATGAACAAAGACAAGAAAATGGGTTTTTCATAGCATGTCTTGTGGGAAAATATGTGGCATTGGCTTAGTAGCTTTCAGGGGAGGGAGCAGGTAGTAAACTGATGTTAGAGACTAAAAAAGAGCAATCCATGTTATACAGTTGTAAATAGTTTGGTAAAAGTATCACCTCTTATATTTCAGAAGGCAGATGATATCCCTATTGAGCAAATAACTCCAGAGGAAAGGATGGAAAGAATCAAAGTATTCACGTGTATTGACTCCTGTTGGCTGCATTCTGAACAACATTTTTAAAAGATGAGATCAGGAAAGAATTGGCCACTTAGCAAGCAGAAATGAAAGTAATGGAGTCTAGAAATTTGGGGCCTTGATGAGCTGGCAAAGGTGACCGTTTCTCAGCCCCAATCAGTAGGAAGTAGGATTGAAAAAAATCCCTAAACCAATTAAGATCCAAGAATTTGGCAAAGATTAGAGTAAGGATATGGCTTTCCAATGAAGCTTGATGGCTTTGAGGTAACTGTCATTAAATTGAGACAGCAAGATTTAGGGTGAGAAAGCAAAAAAAGAAAAAAATAAACAAAGCACATTTGAGAATTTTGTCTAAGAAATAACTTTGGGATGGTTATTTAGCTAATGGAATGAACATGAGTAATGTAGACCAGAGACATTCTATGGTTTTGAGGGAACCATGAATACTGCAAACTTTGATTTAAAAAAAAAAAAACTTGACTGTTCAAGCAATTAGAGAATTTTTGGACTTTCAAGTTGCTCTAACGGGAAGCAGCCTATAAAAGTTATGCAGTCTGCAAGAAGGAAATACTCCCCAGTGCCCATTTCAGACATGGCCACAGAAGCTGTTGGACAAGAGATAGCGGCTGTGGATAGAATAGTCAACTCCCACAGAGTGGAATCAGGGTCTGCATACTAAAATCTTTTCCTATCCCTAGCCCTTCCCCATTCCAGGATAGAAGGACCTCACAGTGCCTGCCCAACATAATTTTAGAATTGCTTTAACTCACGTTGCTTTCTCTTCCCAAATGGAGGTGTTTTTTGATCGTCATTCTGTGATCACTCTAGCACTGAATTTTGCGAGTGTGTCTGTGTTGAGAAGAAGACAACTTATGTCTCTTTTAATTCATAGTTCGTAAGAACTGAGGAATCTTAGCTGGACTTGATGGAGCATCTGATCGTGAGTCAGAGATCCTGGTCTTTGGGGTAGATGTGGTGATTGAATGGGAACTGGGATTGTCTCTCATGGGGAGCGGGTGATTTTGTTCTGTGTATAGGAGGAGGGGGTGAAACAGATATGTGGGGACCAGAAGAGCAGAGACAATTCCATGTGCTCACCAAGTCTGTCTTCTTTTCCACTGGGCATGTAGCAAAATTATATATCCCAGCATCTCTTGTAGTTGAATGAAACCATCTAACTGAGTTCTGACCAGTGGAATGTGAAGGGAGGCAATATACACCTCGTCTGGGCCAAACATCTAAAATGTCTTGTAAATCTGCCACACTATGCCTTTCCCTATCCTCTGGTTGGACGATGCCAGGTTGGCCTTAACACCATTGTCGAAGAGTGAAGAGACTGGGATCCCAGAATGAGTACACAGAGCAGAGTCAAGCCCATCACTGACCCTAATCCTTTGCTCCTCCCATGTCACCACCAACCTTCATTGAACTGTGACATAAGCAAGAAATATACTGTTATTGTGTTAGGCCACTGAGTTTTGGAGGCTATTTGAGACAGCAGTTGGCAAAGCCTGACTGATATAGCCATTGATTCTGCTAGATGATCTTTTACTCCTCCTCGATTTATTCCTTCTTACATTCCCAACAACGGTCTCTTCACTGAGCTGATAGATTCAGGACAGAAGATGCAGCTAGCTTACACTCAAAGTTGAGGGCCCCATTGATCCCAATCTCTGTATGCTGTCAATATTCTAGTTCCCTGAGAAGTGGTCTGTGTGCTATTTTAATTAGTACTTCTATGTAAATGACTCTAAACATACCTCTCCAGTTTCCAACTCTCTCCTGAATTCCAAACCTAAACTTCAAACTGGCTACTGAGTATCTTTCCAAAATAAAGCGGAGTCTGATTTATAAGCAAGAAATACATTGCTATAGTCATCATCTTTCCCTCAAAATCTGTGCCTTCTTTTTAAAGTAATGGAATTACAAACTTTTCTGTGGTCCAGTTTGAGGTTTGACAGTCATTTTCAATCCCTCTTGCCACCCGAATCTCCATCTTCACTCTAACACTAACATCTGACAGTTTTCCTTTGCTCTCTGACATTTACTTCTTTCCCCTTCTTCATTAATTAGACCCTCCTCATCGCTAGTCCATTAATGGTTTCACCTGACTCTAGTCTCTTCCCTCATCAACTCCATCCTTCTAATGCTTTCCAAATCATATTTTAAAAATTGTGGCTGGATGATGACACTCCTTTTCTTCTTTTTGAGATGGAGTTCGCTTTTGTTGGCCAGGCTGGAGTGCAATGGCACAATCTCTGCTCACTGCTACCTCCACCTCCCGGGTTCAAGCGATTCTCCTGCCTCAGCCTCCCAAGTACCTGTGATTATAGGTGCCTGCCACCACACCTGGCTAATTTTTTTTTTTTTGTATTTTCAGTAGAGACTGGATTTCGCCATGTTGGCCAGGGCGGTCTTGAACTCCTGACCTCAGGTGATCAGCCTGCCTAAGCCTCCCAAAATTTTGAGATTATAGGCGTGAGCCACCACACCTGGCCGACACTCATTTTCTAAGAAGCTTTGATAGCACTTCATTATCTACAAAATAAATCAACATTCCTTAACTTAGCGTTTTGTGGTCCTTATCCATTCAGTTCAACCTCTCATTTTAGTCCCTACTTGTATGCTCCGGCCACACTAGTCTCTACATTCCTATCTCCAGTTTAACATGCCCTATTTCTACAATAGGCTGCTGACAATGATTCTCAATTACTGGCCCAGGGACTGTTTACCTTAGATTCACTAGTGGAACTTAAAAAAAGTGTATTCTCAGCCCACTTCCTCATAGACATTGTGCTTCTCTTAATCTATTTCACATTGTCCAATGCAAGCTATCTCTTTTTGTGGGTAGCAATAAAAATAAGAAAAAACTGTAGGAGCTTTAAAAACAATACAAATTCCTGGGTGTTTTGGGGACTTCTGAATCAAAATGTGCAGGAGCAGCATTTCTAATATACAACAGGTTTGGGAACCCCTGGCAGGCAAGCCAAAACTAAAAAAGAATAGAATAAGATATTAAATATGTACTCCAAATAATACTGCCAAGGGAAAGCAGAGAGAAATATTATTATGATATTAGAGAAAATTTCTTTGAGTTAGCATGTTTATCAAAACCTACATATACTAGGATCTGGAGTTAGAAAAAGCAAAGCAAAGTCCCCTTATTTATGCAGAATCTTCATCATTGGGAAGAAATGTGAATGAAGGGAAAGTGACTTGCTTAAAGTAGGTGCGTTGTTAAAATACACATTAAATTTAAGCTGCACTGTGATAAATGTCATATCTAGCAACAAAGAGAGCATATGTGCTCAGCAAAACTACCCTCTCAACAGACAAGAGACAAAAGCACACTGGCAAGTGATTAATGCAGGAAGACATGAGGATGCGAAATGACAAAGGCATTTGTATCCAACTGGCTTCCTAAGCCAACTGGCCATCCTGTCAAGTGGGGAAACGAGAGAGAAAAGAGCCATTAAGGATTCCACTCTCTCTGGCCTGGACCTTATGTTTCTGCCCTGAATGAAAAAAGAAAAACAGCAACTGAATAGCTCATAATAACAAATGAACAAACTGATAGTAGCAAGGATTATGACTTGCTAACGACTCTGTGATGAGTCAGCCTCTCTGTTCTGACCTCGACATATGAATGGAAGAATTATATCCATTTGCTTTTGTTCTTGGCTTTAGCAATTGGTAAGTCATTGGATACCACACTTACCAATTTAAGGTAGGATGAAGCCAGTATGTGAATGTCATTAAGAAATAAGCAAATATTTGGATCCAGATGATTTTCTGTGACTTTTTTTTTTTTCGCTATAAGGATAATTGTTTCAAGGAATTCCACATCTTGAAAAGGGTTAACAACATAGTGTTTTGAAACCAGATCTGGTCTGTTTTTCAAGCTGTGCTGTATTTAGAGATATATTTAGTTCTGCAGATGTCTTGAGTCTGTCATTGGAATTGGACTTTCCCATCAAAACCAGACACTGCTTCTTGAGGAGTCAGAATTGATGTTCAGTGCTATTCAGTAGGACCATTTTTATTTTGTCTCCCACTGTGATGCAGCACTGCAGCAAAAGAACAGATATATTTATTCTTTCTTTTTCTTGTCCGTCCCCAACAAACCATTTCCCATTGGTTGTGCAATGCAGGCTATAGGGTTTTTACTTGGCCGTTGCCTTGGATAAGAAAAGTCTTCAGGAGTTGTGCAATTGAATCTCAAAGTTTTCAAAAAAGTATAGAAATAAAAATTAAAAATTATGAACAGGAGATTTATTTACAGTCCTTCCAGAGTAGAGTTGTTACAAATGGGGTTGCGGGGTGGTGGGGGGGAGAGAACATGATGTATAAAAGAAAAATGTTTAATATTCGACATTCTATAACATGCTGCTAATTATTCAAGGGATGAAGACTCAAGACCTAACTCATTCCAGATTATATCTGAGGTTGGATTAAACAAAAATAGGCACCATTCTTTTTTAAACTGAGGACTGATATCTTAAATGCTCTAGAAATCATGGAATGTAACACAAAGCCTGGCATATATCTCATCTGACTGAATAGATTTAAAAAAAATCATTCAGGGTAAAATTGTTTTTTATTGCTATTGTGTTATTTTGTCCAATTTTTTCCCCAAAGGTGTGATTTACATAACAAAGTTAGCAAAAAAATTTCCAGGCCTAATTATCACTTTCAAAATAGAACCTGGAAATCAGCCATTGGTAACTGAAGATTACAGATTGTTTTTTAAAAAGCAAATCTTGAGTTCAGCTCAAATGTTATCCTTAAAAGTGGATTGTATTATTTTGCCACATCAAATCAAGTGCCTTTTTGGCATCAAAGAAAGCAGTTCCCAAGCTAATTCATAACTCAAGTGCTGTCAATTTAGGTTATTCTAAAGCTTAGCTTTATTAAAGCTAAAATAATAAAAGACAATTGTGCTTATATTGTTTCTAATGAAATTTGCCCAGGTGGTTTTTTACACAGCTTTTTTGCAAAGACCAAGACAGTAGCTGAAATCCAAAAATAACATTCTTTTTCTTCAATCTATGCTTTATTACAGTTACGGTAGAGAAGGTGGTTGAGAGTATAGGCTTTGAGCTCAGCTGCCTAAAGTCATATTCCAGTTCTTTTCTTTTTAATAAGAGAATATTTTTCTAAAATATTTGAATAATAGCCTGACTATTGTGTCGTTTGATTTGTAAATAATAAATATTCTTAGAGAGGACAACAAACTGTGCTAATCTCTATAGACAAAGGGGGTAGTGGTGACTGAGAAAGTCACATATATAAATAAATATACTGTACAACATTGATCCTTCTCTACAGGAACTTAGAGACTTTTGGTAATTTTATCCCCATCACAAACCATCGAGAATCCAACAAGCTATAGCTTGTGCTATGAGTAAGAAATAAACTCTTTGGGCTGAACTAGTGAGGTTTGGGGGTTGTCTGCTATAGCAATTGTAGGTATTACCTTCACTTATAAGGTTGGATTTCTGAAATTTCCAGTAGGACTAAGGATATGAGATTTGAAACTGCTGTAAACTTCAGTGTTGTTGGAGGATCCCAAGAAATCCTGCCTCCAGGGCAGAGTGAATAAAAGTCCTTTGTTCACACTTTGAAATGTTGTTGAACACCTACTGCATAGCATTTGTTTGATGCTATCTACGTAAGACACCAGGATAAAAAGAAGTTCTGTCCCAGAGAAGCTCATGGACTGATCAGCAGCAGCAATGATAACACAGCTGCCATTTATGGAGTGATTACAACACAGCTTACTTTCCTTATTTAATCTCCATAAAAGTCTTCTAGGTAAATGCTTATTTCTATGCCCATTTTGAAGATGAGGTAAATGGGCCCTAAATAAATGAAGGACTTTGGAAGTATTGGAATATAGTGTGAGCCTTGCTATAATAGAAAAATATGCAAATAAAATATAATGGGATTAAAGCTAATTGAATGCTTACAATGCTTATGATATGTTGAACATTATGTTACATGCTATATATATATATATGCAAATTCATAAATATATATGTATGTATTTTGCATTTAATTCTAATATTACCCTAAAGGTATGTATGATTATCTGCAGTTTACAGAGAAGGGATCAAAAAGGTTAAAGGTCAGTAGGGTCAGAGAGGTTAAGTAAATTCCTCTAGATCAGTCAGTTTGCAGTCGTGGAGTAAGGAATTTCAATGTGTCTTTCTAGCTTCAAAACCCAAGTTCTCTCCACCACATTAAATGGTCAGCACAAGGTGAGGAGAGGAGAGACAATTGCAAGAGACAGGGTCGGATCACGGGGAACCTTGTGGGTGGTGAGCAGCTTCCAGAAGGTTTTGGCAAAGGAATATTAGATTTGTGTTTCAGAAAGAGAAATCTGGTGGCTGTTAAGAATGATTCTATCTTTAGAAGTTTTACAAACTACAATTACTGCACTACTTTCTTTATTGACTTAAAAGCATTAACAAGACGAGGTCATGAATGAAATGCTTCATTATCCCTTTCTCATTTTGGGAGTGGGTTTCTGCATTTTCCCATTCCTTCAGGGTTAGGTGACTCATGCTCTTGTCCTACCCAATTTTAACTAGGTTTTATAGAGTGCTCACTACAGACTACACCTTTTACTGTATGCACTTATTTCATATTTATATTTTCCCTCAGTATTTACCCCATGGTATTGTCATCTAGATTTGACTATAGATGATTTTCTCAGTAACTGTGGTAATAGGATTATCCCCCGTGTTCCATAATAGTGTAGTGAGGGGAAACGTGTTGATTTGATGGAAATATTAATATTTCATTGTTTATCTAGAACTATATTGTACTGATTAAGAGATAGGACTCAATGCAAGAACTGCCTGGGTAAGAACCCTGCCATGCTACTTACTAGCTGTTAAGCACTTTAAAGTCATTTAGCTAAATACATAATTGGAACATGGTGAGCCACTTGCTATAATAGGGGAACATATACAGAAAGTACAACAGGAACTAACTCTAGTTGAATGCTTACTGTATGAAGAGGATGCTAGACATTATGCTGCACATTTCATATATATCACTGCACGTAATGAGAACATGTCAGCCCTTGCAAATCTACATGGTTTACATATGTATTCTTGCACTTACTGAAGACATGGCAGACGTGGAAGGTGAGCATTACTTCTAGGTATTTCCTAGGGTTGTTATGAGGAGCAACTGAGTTAATCCACGACTGTGTGCTTAGCATGTAGTAAGCTCTCAATCAATGTTAAGTATACCTGATGAATCAAGAAATGATTCAAAGTAAAGCTTGATGGCCTTTGAAACAGAATGATAGAGTATGAAATGGCCATATTCATATAGGAAAAGAACCCCACAGTGAGAAAACAGAACCATTTTTCCAGCTGGCTTATTAGATTAAAGTACAGCAAGCTGACTAGCTGCAAAAATTGTGCTGTGTATCTATGACCACAAGTACAGAAATAGCATCAGTTTTGAGATTTAAACATCCTTGATAATTTATTGAAAAATCTTATAAAGTAGATACTTTAAGCAATTATATGTTCACTGATTAAACCACAGAAACTAAACTTTAATGAAAGAAAATCAGCTTAACTCTTAAGTATACCAACCTAATAGATTCCAAGTCAGAAAATGCTAAATTTAAATTCTATGAAACTGAAAAATAAGCACATGAAATTGCCCGTAAATATCAATTGAATATCATTTTGATTTATTAACCAGTTTTATTTATGTAAATAACATCTATTTGCATAAAGAGAATGTTAGTTAGATGAAAATGCAATCTTATCCAGAGAAATTTACAGGAAAATAATCTGTAGGGAGAAAAAGGGACAGTGCTCGTTAAATCAGATGGAGGGGAAAACATGAGTGCCCTGCGCTCTCAAAGATGACATCCCTCTAATTAAATATTAGAAGAATAGTCACATTTTCCTCTACTAAATATTAAAATGATCCTTGACAAATCCAAGTGGCCACACTGATGTGTTTCCCATGCTGAGGCATGGTCCAGTGTGGGTTGTCTTTAAACTGGCCTTTTTTTTTCTCTATAATAGCTTGTTAGATCAAAAATACTTAATAGCAAATAATTCAGCCTTCACTCTTCTTCCAAGTATTCAATAGCTATTTAACAAATGATATACTGGTAAATTTAATTTCTTTATTCAATTGGATTTCCATTCAAAGAAGAAATTTCAGAGATGAATTTCAAACTATATTTTCTAGCTATGGAGGAAAATTTGAGTTAATTTTTCTGTTTCAAATCCTTTTTTTCCATGTGATTGAATTTCTTTGCTGCTTTTGTGCTTGGAGCTATTTCTGAAATAGAGTCAATTTAAGGAAGGATGGGAGGATGAACCCCTAGGATTTTGGAACTAAATGGTTGGTTATAGGTTGGAAACAGGGTAAATATAGAGATAGTTCTATCAGATGGTACTAAAAAATACTAAAAAATAAGAAAGTATCCAGGAGACCCACTACTGAGGGATTTATGTTTGTACCAGACAAGTGACATTTAGGAACCAATAAAAACCAGGGATGATTGTTTTACATTGTTTTATTGTTTTGTTTTTCCTTACCATCAATAGCCATCTGTGAGGAGGTGGTAGTGGAGGGAAGGTTGGTTGTATGAGTGTATGTGTATGTGTTTGTTTGTGTGTGTGTGTGTGTGTGTGTGTGTGTGTATATATATATATATATTTTTTTCTTGAGACAGAGTCTTGCATTGTCTCCTGGGCTAGAGTACAGTGGCGCCATCTCGGCTCACCGCAACCTCCACCTCCCAGGTTTAAGTGATTCTCCTGCCTCAGCCTCCTGAGTAGTTGGGATTACAGGCACCTGCCACCATGCCCGGCTAATTTTGTTTGTATTTTTAGTAGAGATGGGGCTTCACTATGTTGGGCAGATTGGTCTCAAACTCCTAACCTCATGATCTGCCCACCTCGGTTTCCCAAAGTGCTGGGATTGATGAAATTTTAATATTTGTTCTGCCTGTTTTATTCCCTTCTGAAATTCCACTAATCCTTTAGAAAAGAAATTTGCCTTTGTGCAATCTAGTGAGTTATCCTTGTGGAAGCTAAAAGGCTTGTGCAGCAAAAGGAAAGGATGCCCGTTCCAACCCATCCTCTCCTGGTTTCCAATCACACTCTGAGCTCCAGGTAGAGGTCTGGTCCTGAAGGGCATCCACAAAGAAGCTGGTAGGGAAGAAGCCGCTTTTAGAGAGGACCAGCAGTAAGAACAGGCTCTGACTGCACCCAGAGGACAGAGAGCATCCTTTTCCTGAAGGAAGAAGTGAGGACCCCAGGGAACTCCCAAGCTCCTTATAAACGCTTCAATGCTGGACCTGCTGCTGGTCCTCCCCCATTTCCACATATACTTCTCAGCAGACGCCTTACCCCTATCTGGCATCCTTTCCTCTTCTTTGATCTTTCTACACAGCCCACCACATTTATTTAAAGACAATATGCATTTTCCCGGTAAAAAAAAAAATGTTTGAAGATGTCACCTGTCAAGCATCACCTTCTCAGTGAGACCTCCTTTACCTTATTTGCAATTTGTAAACTCTCCCCCACCAACATTCCTTATCCAACTTCCTTGATATATTTCCTACATAGTGCTTTCTACTGTCTCAAAAACATGTTTTATTTATTGATTTATTTCTCCAAGTAGAAAGAAGGATAGAGATTTTACCTTTTTTGCTCACTACTATCACCAGTGCCTAAAACAATATCTTGTGCCTAGTGATCATTCAATGAATAGCTGAAGAATTTTTCTGCAGATGACAAACGAAGGTCCCCTCTTCCCCTCTGTCTATGCATGAAGCACCCAGGTGAATCTCATTCTCACATGAATGCTCCCTCTTGAAGGCAAGTTACAGACATCCAATCTAACTGTGACAGTTTCTTCACAGGCAGAGTTTGCATACCACAGAAGAGTGTAGCATCCTGACTGTTTCCTTTAGAAAACTGTGCCTTGTATGTGCCTCATGTAACTCAAATACTTACGTTACTTGGAGAAGGCAACATATCAGTACAGGTATTTGAGTTATTCTGGCTTCCGCTTGATTGGTCTCAGTCAGGGATGCCACTCCTGGAATGTGCATGTGCACATTCTCTAAGGAACTCTGCATTTTCCTGCTCAGGCCAGCACTGGACTCCTCCTACTGATTAGGGACTTGGGGAAGTTTAGAGGGGTTTCTTCAGGGCTATAGATGTACTTGGAATAAGACACTATGCATGGCTAGGTCTCCACTTTTGCTGACTTCCCTGGGGATTTTCTGGTGCCTTCACCAATGTTGCCTTCACATCATTTTTGTCATCTTCCATATCAGTGCTCTTTTCCTCCCAGAGCCAATGGGTACTTCTCTGTTTCTGATTTTGGGAAACAAAACAACTCAAAAATTAAAAACCTCTTGGAAGAGCATGTTCTCGGATCCTATAAGATTCTCCTCCTATTCTGATATTCTTGGGTATTGAGCAAACAATAAGTACAAACCAGCATGGCCCCTAACAGTTCCCTGCTTGCTGGTGGATTTGTATATGGAACTCTATCAAAGGCTTTTACTCTTGCCATGTCATCACGGCTCTGTCTATGAACCCACTGGCCCTTTGCCTCCCACTGCAAACCATGTACTTGGAACTATTTCTATTCTATGCTTGATCCTTGGGCTTGATGCTTTGAGCTATCTAGTGCAGGAGTAGGACTTTGAGTCTCATTTGGCCATAGCCTCAAGCTAACCCTGATCATTCTTCTCCTAGATGCTGCTAGTCTTGGAGCTGGAGAGGTTGAAGCCAAAGGGTTTCTGTTCCAGCCTTTTCATTCCCTACTGAGAATCCCTGATATTAACCAGGGTGGAGTACAAGTGGATAGCAAAGAGCCAAACACTGTAACCCATGTGTGATGGAGCACTGGATCTGCTGATTGCAGAAACACAGTTGACCCCAAGAAGATTTAGATAAACACTCTTCAGAGTCTTGATACTTACCCCCTCCACATTTACAGTACTCTAGACCACCAACTTCCAGCAGCTTGAAATCTTTCCTTCTCCAGACAGACCTAGGCTATTGGAGCATCTTCCTAAAGCATATGCACATTCTCTAAGGAGCTCTGCATTTTCCTGCGCAGGCCAGCATTGGACTCCTCCTACTGATTAGGGACCTGGGGAAGTTTAGAGGAGTTTCTCCAGGGCCATACATGTATTTGGAATAAGACACTATGCATGGCCAAGCTCTCCTGACATGGGTTCTCAATCTTGGAGAACATGACTTATTCTGGTATCAAGAACAGCCTTAAGGATAGGAAGGAATGTTATGTGATTCACTCCAACAGTGGCTCCAGATGGGAAAGGTGGAGCTGGGCAAGGGGTTGCTCACATATCATCTGCCTACTTGGAAGTCTTGCCATAATTGGGGCTCTCATGTCAGCAATTCTCCATTTTTATATATAGAAACAAAATAAAAGTCTTCTGCCTGTTTATAAATTTTAATTTTAAAATATTTGTCAGCAAACATTTATTGAGCACCTACTAGAGACTCATTGTTGGACTAGGATATGGAAGCTCTGAAACTTATAATGAATAAGACCCCTTTCTTGCTTTCCAAAGAGCTTACTGTCTTGTGAGGGTGGCAGTGGGGCAGGGGGCAGAGAAATGCAGAAATAATACAAAAGGTTAGAAAAGGGGGTTTATAGCAAGCAATGAGGCGAGGGGCTAAGAATGAAAGTAGTCAGTATAAAATTTCTGATTTTGAGCATTAGTGTTACAGAACATGCAGCTTTTATTTCTTTTGCAAAAGGAAGAATAAAAATTCTGTGATCTTTTTTTATAAGACTATTAAGCTAAACTACTTCCAACAACTTAGATAAATTTGGTTATTCATGAGAATAACACCTTTTCTAAAAGAAATAAAGTTAATTTTCTACTCTTCTGCAAAGGAGGTCATTAATTATACATTTTAGATTTCATCAATTTCAGTGAAATGAGACTAACATTTTAACTAGATGTCAGGGAAGACATAAGATATTAAGTTAAATATACTGATGACAATAAAGGGTTATTAAAAAACACAATTCTGTTACTCTCATAATTTTCTCACTTGGGTGTCTAATTGAAGGCCTGAGTTTCACATTTAGGCAGTCAAGTCAATGTATAGCGATACTGTGAGCTTTAAACAAAAGCTATTAAACCAGTGAGTCATTTCCAGATTAAGGACAGATGGATGGCATTTTTTTTTTTGAGTGCTTAAAAAAAAAAACCCAAAAACCCAAGTCCAACAAAAACACTGGCATCCACAGTAGTAACCACCTATCTGCAAAAGAATCAATATACCTTTTGTTCTGCTGCTGCTAGAAACTTACTATTTTTGAGATAGGAACTTGTCTTGAAAAATTTTAATGCTTGTGATCTTGTGTTTTGGTGCTTATTGCCAACACAAAAGAAGGAAGGAAAAGCTTCCTTGGCAAGCTTGGCATGCATGGTGAGTTTTCTCAGGTTGCTATTCTATGTTCAACTTCTACCATTTTTCAAAAATTCGCTCTGTTTGGACAGCCCCCTATGAGGAGAAGCAGCAGTCACACAGCCGTCTCCCTGATGCTCCATGGGGTAGCCAGAGCCATCTTTCATTTTTCACATAGTCTTCTGTTTGCTTGGCCTGGATTCACAAATGGAGAAATTTTTTTCCAATTTTTTTTTCTCAAGGAATCCAATGAAAAATAGTAATAAAATTGACTTTTTTTTTTTTTTTCCCCTAAACCAAAGGGATTTGGGAAACATTCACTTTCCAATGAAGATTTAAGTTAATGGTTCCTTGAATATAGTTTTGGTATTAAAAGGTTTCTTTAAACCCTTGAATTCACATGTAAGGAATAAACTCAAATGTTCAGACAGCTGCATAATGAAAGGTCAATACATGTGGGTTGTGTTTGTTTGACCCAGCTTTCTTGTCCTACGATCTATCCCTTAAATTCAGCAAAGTGGTGAAGATATTAACTTTTGTTCCTGCATGGAAAACTCAGTCTGTTAATATGTATTTTTCCTAGATTTTCATATGTCATGATTTTTATAATTGTTCTGTCTCTGTTAGATTTGTTCTATCCCTGTTAGAGTTTGAGCTCTTCAAGAGATACAGTTACTGTCTTCTGTTTCCTGTTTCCCCATACAGAATTTATTCCAGGCCTCCACACAGAGTGGCTGTTTAATAGATAATTGTTAACAGACTGACCTTTTTCCTCCTAGTTACTTATTGAAATTGGTTCTTGTTCTGTTTTGTTTTTGTTTTTCTTTTCTTCCCCTTCATATTGCTCTGTGCAAAATCAGTGACCTTAATCTGCAGTGTGGCACGTAAGGAAAAGAGATCACTGGGGTTGACACAAATTTGAAATAGCCAAGAAATGGGTCACCCAGACTGAAGTCAACAATGTGGAGACTTCAGGAGTAAAAGAATCCTCTGCTTTGTGAGTGACCACTTACTATTAGTAACTGTCACTTTTTTTTGTTGTTTGTTTCCAACAGTCATGGACTTGAATTTCTTCAGCATGGCTTTGAAAGACCTCTAACAGCAAACACATCACTTAACAATGCTTATTTACAGTTTTGTCCTTTCTTTTCAATGTGATATATAGGCATTAAACCATAATATTCCTGCTAAATATGATTGAAGCTGAGGAGATAAATTCCTATAAAGGGCCAAGAAAGGACCCTTTTGTATTCTTTAAAAAGAAGAATCAATCACAATTTTGTAGGTTTGGGAGAGCTTACCTTCTTTTCCTTTTTCATTCTGTCATCATTTTTGCTTTATTAGAGAACAAATATTCATTTTTTTATATGAAAAGAAAATATTTCTTAATTGTATTTATATGCAAGCCAATAATTACAAGTAACATGATTAGTCTGAAGCAATAAATATGTGATTTCAGGAAAGTACTTCTAAAGGCCACTACCTTTTAGTTTTTCTTACATTGTCAAATTTCTTAGGTAAAATCCTTGGTTTCCCAATTGCTATTAATTTTTATTGCAATTATTATTGAAAAAGGAATGTCAGTTGGAGAAAAATGAATCATTGCACACACACAAAAAAATTGGTAGCAGCTACCTGAGTTGTGACTTATCTTTTAGCGAGACAGCTGGATAACCCTAGAGCCAAATAAACCAGTATTTAAAAAGTCATTTTAGCCATGTCCTCACAGGAAAAGACTTTAGATAGCATGGCCTATTAGATCAGAAAAAAGAAAAGACTTTTAGAAATTTTTCCACATATTATATAATATGGAGTCTAGAAATACTGATTCCAATACATATTAATAATATATATTAATAAAATAGTGAAGATAATCCCACTGACTCTCACTGGCTAAATGTTTCAGTTAAACCCTTGTGAGATGGTCTCTGTTGATTATGCCATTTGAGTAAGCTACGTCTGGTGCATGTAGTTGCTAATATGAGCAGAACCATGAAATTTTCAAAAAATGTATTCATTTAAGGCAGTTTTGGAATGAATATAAATTTTCTTTCCTCTTCTCTGTTCTAAAAGAAATTATAAAAATAAATTTTAGAAGAGAAAAGTATGCACTGATGAAGAATATTTTTGCTATTTGAACCATGGACCACCTCAAATGCATTGGAAATTTAAAATTTAGTTATAATGCATTTTTCACATATATTCAAGAAACTGATCAATACCAAAACATCATTTAATAAATATTGCTTGTGCACCCTATGTGTCAGGGACTGTGTTAAGCTCTGGAGAAGATACAATTAGATACAATTCTTTTTTTTTAAATGGAGGTTACAGATTCTGGAGCTTGAGCAACATAATGGCACTGGAGGTGATGCGAGCATTCTAGGAATTCATCCTCTGTTAATCATTATTCTTCTAAAGACTAACAGAATATGAGGTATATCTGTAGGAATTAAAAGGGGTTATCTTAGTCTTGGTTAAAGCAAATAGAATAAAAGTCCTAGGTGTCTTTGAACTTTGACTAAGGAAGAACAGAGCAGAGATTTCACTATATAGTTGAGGAAATGGAAAGGAGACAAGAAAGGGGAAAGGGGTCAACTATGTGTATGAGATGGAGAGAGAAAAATGGAATTAGACAGAGAAAAAATGGAATATATATTGGGTTTCACTTTTCCATATTTTATATGTAGCAATCTTAAAGAGTTTTATTTTTATTTTTATTTTTTTACCTTTAGCTGGTGCTTAGAAATGGGAAACTAATAACCAAAGCAATAAGTCCCTATTCAATTCTGAAAACTTGGTCTCTTCTAGCTTATTAACGTGGCTTGGAAACACTGTAAAATATGTATAATTATTAGTGGTGAATGGCATAGCTGAAACCAGTACGTAGTTTAGCAGTATATATGTGTTTATTGTCTTATTTGTGGATTAATAGTTATGTATGAATACATAATTTGTGTGTTTAAGCATACCTATACTTAAATCTCTTCTAGACATACTGGTGGCCAATATTAACAAGTATTAAAAAAATTAGCAAATTCACACATTTTCTCCGTAAGGCATGGTTAATTAAACAACTGAGGGATCGAAGTCCTGTGCTATGAAAGTATGTTTGCCCCTCACACCAGGGAGCCAAGTTTACCAGCACTTGAGGAATTCAAACAGGAACCTTGTTTACTAATTAGAGGCATGTATGGTAAAGGCCATAATTAAATAGATGCCAGAGGAATAGAAAGATAAGCATAGACAAAATATATTCACTTTTGCCTCCAGTTCTTTCTTCTTAGTGCCTATTGCATACATTTTCATCTTTTGTTTATGAATTGGTCATGGTTTTTAGTTGCAAATACCAGAATCCATTCTAGATAGTTTGAAGAGAGAGACTTCTTAAAGTGTCTCAGGTAGCTCACAGAATCTCTGCAAGGGCTATCAACCCCTTTCGAATGCAACGCGTTCTCCACCAATACAGGCCAAAGCTATGCCTCAGGGTTGCTATGCCCAAAGCTATGCCCATGCCTTGGAGTTGCTGTCTCCAAGACACCAGCTGCTAGCCTTCACTGATTGCATGTGGTGCCACACACCAGCAGTCAGACATCTCCTGAAGAATCAGATGCCTCCATTACCACATTTGTCAGATTAGTTCCCCCACATGTGGCCACTGGTCATGTTGCTACCTTCCACAAGTTTAGTCTTCTATGGGTGTATTTGCTTGGTACAGTCTAGGTCTGATGCTTGTACTGTAGCTGCAAGTAAGTCTGGAAGGAGTAGTGTTTTTTGTTTTTCTTTTGTTTTGTTTAATTCTACTTTGGCAAGGATGGATTCACAGTGTAAGAATCTACCTAAATATTGAAAGTATTTAAAAAATACTAAGTAGCTATAAATAATAAAATTCCAAAGGCTATGTATGACTGAAGAAACTCAGTAAAGACACATTTGTTATGGGATGAGGTAGCAATTAAAATTAGTGATACATTAACAGGGTGCGACTGAAAGGGTCTAAGATCTTTTTTTGAATCTTGATGTATAGGATATGACCAAATTATAATTTCTAAATTGCAAACACCAACAATTCTGAGGCATAAATGTAACATGAAATGTGTAGAACCTATGAAGAAAGGGATAAAATGTACCGATGGGCTGATATGGTTTAGTTGTGTCCTCACCCAAATCTCATCTTGAATTGTAGCCCTCGTAATCCCCATGTGTTGTGGGAAGGACCCAGTGGGAGGTAATTAATTATGGGTGCAGGTTTTTCCTGTGCTGTTATCATGATAGTGAGAAGTCTCATGAGATCTAATGGTTTTATAAAGGGCAGTTCCCCTGCACATGCTCTCTTGCCCGCTGCCGTAAGACATGCCTTTGCTCTTCTTTTGCCTTCCGCCATGATTGTAGGCCTCCCCAGCTATGTGGAACTGTGAGTCCATTAAACATCTTTTTCTTTATAAATTAGCCAGTCTCTGGTATTTCTTCATAGCAGTACAAAAATGGACTAATAGAGAGGCATAAAAGAAGATAAAAATGGAAAGACATCTTTTCTTGGCTAGAAATGCACACTATATGTAAGGATGACAGCGATCTCAAACGCAATCAATATGTGAATGGTAATCCTCATCAAAACCACAGATGAGTTTTTGGAGGGAATTTGACTAAATAATTCTAAAGATAATTTTGGATCATAAATATAGCCAACAGGCCAGGTGCAGTGGCTCATGCCTGTAATCCCGGCACTTTGGAAGGCCTGAGTGGGTGGATCACTTGAGGTCAGGAGTTCAAGACCAGCTTGGCTAACATGGTGAAACCTCATCTCTACTAAAAATACAAAAATTAGCTGGGTGCTGTGGCATGCCCTGTAATCCTAGCTATACAGGAGACTGAGGCAAGAGAATCACTTGAACCCAGAAGGTGGAGGTTGCAGTGAGATGAGATTGTGCCATTGTACTCCATCCTGGATGACAGAGGGAGACTCAGTCCTGCCCCAACAAATAAAAATTAAAATAATAAATACATAAATATAGCCAATAATATTGAAAATAATAATAATAGCCAATGGATATCATAGCCAATAAAATTCTGAAAAAGAAAAGTAGTAAGGAGTAAGTAAATGTATGTGATTCTCAGCGCAGGAATAAATAGAAGGATGAAATATAACAATGAGTTCAGAAAGAGACTCATGTAAATTAGGGAACAAAATCTGTGATAAAGGTGGTAGTGTAAAAAATGTGAATTATTTAATGAATAGTGAAAACTGTTTATAGTCATTCAGAAAAAAAAAGATCAATACTGACTTTAATCCTAAATGGATTAAATATTTAGTGAAAAACTGAAATGATGGAAGTATAAACAAACAAACAAAGGTGGCTAGTATTATACACTCTTGTGACAGAGAAAGCCTTTTCCCATCACATACGCACACACACACATAAAAATATTGAATTATTTTATTTATTTATAAAAATAAAAATTTCAGCATAGTAAAAAAATTAAAGATATAAAAGAATCCGAAACAAATTGGGAAAACATTTTAAACAAATATTTGAAAATGCTTCTGAAAGTAAAATCAGGTAGCAATATAGTCCTGCTTTTTTAAGGAGAACAGTTCTCCATCTTTCCAGACATATAACACATATAGATTGATAGTCTGTATCTCTTCTATAATTTAGTCCCTTTGTAGAATTTTCACTGGCTTTGTGTTTTATGGTGCATATAAAGCTATACTGAAATATATTAAAATATTTAATTCATCTGGAAAATACCTTAAGTTCAAGGGAACATATTTCTTTTTAAAAAAAGATTTCTCGTCCACTGTATTAAATCAAATTTTGTGTACTGATTATGTTTTCCTTGAACAAAATTTTTAGATGATTTTCATTTCTTTATAAAGTAATGAGAAGTTTCCTGGGATTATGTAGACTCATCTAGCTTCTTTTTATTTCTTGGATCTAAGAAAGGAAAGGCAGGATTTTTAAAAGGGGGATTGCATTCCCTTCAGATTGTTAGTCTAAATCTGACTTGATAGCAGAATCCAAAGTACATCATATCCCAGATAAAGCTAGCTGCTTGCCAGACTGCTCTGTTACAATTGAACTGTAAATGCCTCACATCAGCACATTCTGTCAACTTTATATAAACCCCACTTTATGTAACATGATTATAGATCCCCTGAACACTGCTTTGTACCTGCGGCTTGCAGACTGATTCTCTCAACGTTGTCTACCAGGCATGGCTGTGAAAAGCAGCATGGGCTGCTATTGAGGATGCATGTGGACGTAACAAGCAGCTAGTGTCTGGTTTTTCATTTTTCTAGATGCCTGTTACTCTCACTGTAAAATAGAGTGGGCAAGTGTGTTCTTTTTCTCTTTCCCCCCAAGCTATTAATCTTTGATGCCTATGTTTATCGCATCCAGAGATGTTTTGGGGCTGGCTAACTTAGACCACAGAACTTGACTCCATAAGAAGAGTACCTGATTCATGTGGTCAGCACACCCTCTAGTGCAAGGGGATTTGTCCAGGAAAGCATTGCTTCCTATATTCCTTTGATGATATCATTCCTCTGATCTGTGATCTGGCTGACCTGATGGTATGGAGAGTTCTTAGGAGGTTCAGTTCAGATCAACATTCATTGAGCCTTTGCTGTGTGCAAGCCCGAGTAAAGAAACTCCCAGAATTCAGAAATACTGGAAGAAAATGTTTCAGGCATGGAGTGATGTGAGATGAGGCTGAAGAGAGAAGGAGGAGTCAGATCTAGAAGGACTTGGATGCCACATGTGGGTTGTTTTTTTCTATAGGCAGTGCTGAGTCCTTCATTCCTTGCTTTTTGCATACCCACATTCAATCCTTCAACAAATCCTTTTGGCCAGATATCCCAGATCTGATCATCATCAAAGCTAATACAAACTACCGTTACCTCCACCAGGATCACATCAACAGCTCCACAATTAGTCTGGTGCTTAGCTCTCCTTGCTCCCACTTTTGCCCCTCTATGGTTTACCCTATAGTGTTTCCTCTAAAATGGCATTCACAAATGCCCATCGACAATAGACTGGACAAGG
>CAUYNN010073036.1:0-46447 GCA_963574175.1 Chiropotes sagulatus | reverse complement strand
GTCGTTCATGTTGTACAGCAGGCTCATCGGGTCGTCTACCGGGGTTTTGCTCCGGGAGATGCCCAGGCTGTGGTCCGACAGGCTGCTTTTCCTAACGGACCTCACGGGACTGAAGGCTTTCATGCTGACCGCGAGGGAAGGAGAGACCGGGAGGGAGCTGGCTGCCCTGAAGCTCAGGCCGCCGCCGCCGCCGCCTGCTGAGCTAGCTGCGATTGGCAACTGGCTCGGCTCAGAATCAAAATCCAGCATTTTAAAAATAAAGTTCACAGTATCTAACATCCAATAAAAATTTACTAGCATACAAAGAAGCTAAGAGTCTGTGTGTGTGTGTGTGTGTGTGTGTGTGTGTGTGTGTGTGTGTCTGGAGGAATAAGCTTAAAACAGGCCCAGAAATGACACAGATGTCATTAAAACTTTATTGTACAGTAATTATAACTGAATTCCGTATGTTCAAAAAACTAAAGAAAAGACCGAACATGTTAGGTAAAGATAAGGAAGATATAAAAAGATCAAAATTGAACTTCTAGAGATGAAAACTACAATTTATGAGATGAAAATTACACTGCCTGGAATTGACAGCAGGTTAGATACCGCAGAAGACAAAATCAATGAATCTGAAAACATGGCAACAGAAACTAACCAAAAGGAAGCCCAGAGACAATAATACTAAAAATAAATTAATAAACAACATCAGCAAGCTACGGAGAACTTTAGTGGTCTAATATTAGAATGTAATTAAGAGTCTCCAAAGGAGGTAAAAGAGGAGGCAGAAAATATTTTTAGAAGTAATCTCCAAAAATTTTCTAAGTTTGATAAAAACTGTAAACTCACAGAACTACAGACTCAATAAACCCCAAGCACTACAGATATAAAGAAAACTAAAAAGTATGACAATCAAATTGCTTAAAACCAGCAAGAAAGAGAACAGCAGCCAAAAAACCAGACACGGTACATTACAAAGAACAAAGATAACCTGTGCTCACTACCCTGTAGAGTGATGCAGCTGCACAATATCCAAGCCAGCTCCTAATACTACATGTTCAGTTACATCATAGATGCCTCTTGGAAACAGTGCTTTAAATCCTGTAATGGTGTGCACCTCACCATTGGTCTGTGCCACCTAACAGCACACAATAGTTTAAGGGTCTTCTCATCTAAGGTCTCCAACAAAAGATCTCTGATTTTTTCTTTTTTCTTTTTTTTTTTTCTTTTTTTTTTTTTTTTTTTGAGATGGAGTCTTGCTCTATTGCCTAGGCTGCAGTGCAGTGGCGTGACCTCTGCTCACTGCAAACTCCACCTCCCAGGTTCAAGCAATTCTCCCGCCTCAGCTCCCAGGCTGGAGCGCAGTGACATGATCTCGACACACTGCAATCCCTGCCTTCAGGTTCAAGCAATTCTTGTGCCTCACCCTCTCCAGTAGCTGGGACAGCAGGCATGCACCACCACCCGCTGCATGTGTATTTTTAATAGAGACAGGGTTTTACCATGTTGGCCAGGCTGGTCAGATGCAAAACTCCTGACCTCAGGTGATCCACACACCTAGGCCTCCCAAAGTTCTGGGATTACAGGCATGAGCCATTGAACCCAGCAGTGTCTTAGACTTATAATGGAATATTGCCACTACTTGTCTCCAAAGAAACTTATAAGAATGCTTTATCATACAACAGTCTAAGTGTCATTACCTGTTTTAAAATCTATAAAAACAAATCTTTAACACTGCAGCACTTGCCATTTAACACTCTAAAACAGACCAGTCTTTTACAAAGAATACTTTAAGAAGGCAAATATTGCTTGTCAAAAATTCTTAATTAATGACTGAAACTGAGTATTATATTTTGATCTGAGCTTCCCAGCAGCCAAAACAAAATGGGAAACTGTATACTGCGTTATATAGTTTTCATTAGCACAAAAAGAGCATATTAATCATTGGTAATTTTCACTTAGTTTTATTAGAATATATCAAATGATCCCCCATATTTAAAAAGGTTTTGCTAATATGGTACATAGTAACACAATAACAACTACATATACTGACCACTTACTAGATCAAAGCACCATACTTATACTTTTTTTTTTTTTTTAAAAGAGTCAGGGTCTCTCACTGTTGGCCAGGGTAAAGTGTGGTGGTGTAATCATGGCTCCCTGAAGCCTGAAACTCCTAAGCTTAAACAAGTTTCCTGTCTCAGCCTCTTTAGTAGCTGGGACTACAGGTGCATGCCACTATGTCAGGCTAATTTATTTTATTTTATATTTTAGAGACAGAGTCTCACTATGTTACCTAGGCTGGTCTCAAATTCCTAGCCTCAAGTGATCCTCCTGCCTCTGCCTCCCAAAGTGCTCAAGGTGGGAGCCACCATGCTTGGCCCAAACTAATGCTTTCTATGCATTGTCTCATTTCATCCTTATAGTCAACCTATGAGCTAGGCACTATTATCATTCCCATTCACTACTGACGTAGAAATGTTCATTAAATGAGTATCTCTCCTTTTCCTATAAAAGCCAAATAGATGACATTAAATCTTAGAAAAGGCATTTTTGTAGGTAGACTAGAAAATGCATGTATATTTTTTAAATAATCATCTTTCATAAACCTTCACTGAAATATTTCTTGATCTTAGTTGAATTTACTTAACTTTTCTAAACTTACAATTTGCACAAATTGCAAGCATCCATTAAACAAATAGCTAAATTGCTTTAAAATATGTGTTTACATGTACACATGTTTCTTTAGCTTATTTTTGCCAAATAAATATCATGTAGAAACTAGATACATTTATCTTAAGAAACAGAAGCCTTACTAGATAAATTATATTTGTGAGCAAACATATGGGAGGTTTTCACATGGAGGAGCATCCAAAGTTACCAACAGAGAGGCTACAGGGTGGATGACTTCATTTTAATATGAGAGAGAAATGTTTAACATACCTTAATCCATAAATACAATTGGATCACTTTAAAAGTTCACTAGGTTCTCTAGCACTGAAAGTACTGAAGCAGAGAATGAAGAGAGTCCTGTCTGAAAGATGTTCTAAAAAAGGATTCTGCTTTGGACAGTATATTAGTTTCCTAGGTTGCCATAATAAAATACCAGAAACTACATGGCTTTAAATAACAGACGTTTGTTCTTTCACAGTTTTGGAGGCTATTAATCTGAAATCAACGTGTTGACAGCCCTTGCTCCCTCTAAAATCTGTAGGGAAGAATCTTACCTTGCCTCTTTCTAACTTCTGGAGCACTTCAGTCTCTGCCTCCACCATCACATAGTGTTCCCCTCAACCCCATTTGTCTCCATCTCTCTTCTCCTCTTTAAGGACACCAGTAATATTAAGTTAAAGGCCCATCACACTCCAATATGACCTCATCAACTTACCTAATTACATCTGTAATGACCCTACATCCAAATAAGGTCACATTCTGAGGTACTAGGAGTTAGGACTTCAACATACCCTGGTTGGGAACTCAACCCATAACAGATTCAAAGAAAAACTAGATGATTACCAACTCTAAGGTGCTGAGGCTCTTAGACACAGAAAGTGCAATATATGAACAACAATTCCACTCCATTCATTTATTTCAATTTTCCATGTCATTCATCCAAGAAATAGGTGTTTGCTAGGCATTATCCTAAACACTGAAGACACACTTAAAAAAAGTTCCTGCCCTCATGGAGCCTGAATTCAAATAAACATGTCATCATTTGTGAATATTTACTATGTGCCAGTTATGGTAGTAAAACTGTAGATGTTATCTCACTAGTCCTCACAGCTCTTAAGCAGAAACTTTTATACCCTTTACCACATGAGAAAACTAGAAATAGAGACATACTTTTTGAAGGTATCATCTTCTGGAAGAATTGACCCTTTTTTTCCACTATAAAACATCATTTTTTATTTTTGTGATACTCTTTGTCTGGAAGTCTCTTTTATCAGATATTAATACAGCTATTCCAGCCTTCTGGATGTGCTTTACTTACTTTCTGGATGTCACTGGTACAAATAATCACATTGAGATGTCACTCTCACAAAATAGAATAATTAAATTTGTAATACCTGAAGAATCTCTCAAATATCTTGGGTTTAGCATTCACAGCTTCCATTCATGCAATAGATTCTCAATTTTTGCAAAACAAGTTAATGCACTGATTCTATAGGCTTAAATTACATTTCCCTCTTCAATTTACATTTCGGAGGTTAAATGTCCCAAATATAGCTAGGAGTGAAACAGTGAGCATAGTGGAGTCTCTAAGCCAGGCTTAGTGGTGTTCCCAGCAATGGTAGATTTCACAAGGAGTTATTGAATGACAAACTTACAAGGCTTCTGTCAAAGGATATCTAAGAGTTGGGTGATATGCCAGACTACGTGACTTCAAAGATGGCTTCTTACTCAATGACCTTCTGATTCTAATATTAACAATACCTTACTATTTATACCAAACAGATTGTTAGGCAGAAATAAATAGCTGGTGCTCTTCAGAAATTATATAATTACAGAAAAACACTGTTCATGAGAACCTACTAATTTGAAATTTATAGGAAATCTGACTGGAGTTAAAGTCTGGTTTTGCTCTACTTTCCAGACAAATGAAAAATGAATAGTGTGAAAATTATCTGAAGAAGCTGTACTTCGGCCAGGCATGGTGGCTCACGCCTATAATCCCAGCACTTTGGGAGGCTGAGGCGGGCAGGTCACGAGGTCAAGAATCGAAACCAACCTACTCAACAAGGTGAAACCCGTCTCTACTAAAAATACAAAAATTAGCTGGGCATGGTGGCACACACCTCTAGTTCCAGTTATTCAGGAGGCTGAGGCAAGAGAATCCCTTGAACCCAGGAGGCAGAGGCTGCAGTGAGCTGAGATCATGCCACTGCACTCTAGCCTGTTTGTAAAGCAAAAGATAGTTGGCTCTGAAGTACTTCAGCACTTCAGTACTTTTGCTGAAGTACTTCAGAGCCAACTATCTTTTGCTTTACAAACCCATTTGCTTTACAATGTACACATAGATGATATGTACGTACTGTTTTCAGTCTCTTTTAAGAAGCTCCTTCATAACAGCTAACAGTGTTTTTAGCTTACTTTCAGTTATAATACATATACAAATATTAGTAAATCTTTCTTTTAAAAAATTAGTTAACTCTAATTTTTATCCATTCAAACTCACTTCTTTCCTTATTCTTAATAGTAAAATATTATTTATATCAGAATAGTAATATAATACCAACTTACATAAAGTAACAGTTTTCATGGCTACCTTACATGGTAGCTAACATTCTAAAATATTTGAAAGAAGATTAAACTGTACCACTTGGAGATACAGCAAAGTAATCATTAAGGATATAGACAGAAATTACCAAATTCACCAAAACTATTTACTTCCACTATGTATCTGACTACTTTCATACTAACTCAAATACATTTTCTCACCTGCAGTTTCATTTCTTCTAAGTCTTTAGTTTTCTCTACTAATTCTTCTCTTAGTTCTTGAAGCAGTAGCTGAAGTTTTTCCTGGTGAATTTGCTTTTCATTTAACAGGTGCTTGAGTTCATTTTGTGACTTTACATATTCATTCTGCAACCTGATTTTTAAAAATAGAATTCAATTTTGAGTAAATCTTTTCTTTCTAACCACATGACTTTATGTAAAGTCAATCAACACTACGGAAAAACAAGACCAATATCACATATTCCTTTAAACCTACAAATATCTTTTCTTTACAGAGTTTCATTTAATTATTAACACTGTAGCTCTGGGATGCAATTTTACCTTGGTGGGAGATGGGGAGCACAGCTAGCCATGTGGATACATTTAATTTAACATGTCTCGCCATTTTCAAAATGAGACTTATAAATTTATAATCCACTTGATACCATACTTAGTTTGGAACAAAGTAACTTTGAAGTGAAAATTTTACTATATTAAAGAAGTTTTAAAAGTATACATTGCAAAATTAGAAAATTATACTATACTCTATAGCAAACATTCAGCCAAGATAATTCCAATAACGTTTTTAAACCAAATCCCCACTTCTAGATTTAAGTAATTTACCTTGTGTGTTCGGCTTTCAGAGTCTGATAATTAGCTTTATGATGCTCACATCGTAACCTTTCATCAATTAACATTTTCTGGAACTCCGACTGAGAACCTGTCAATCCACTGTCTCCACCAGGAGGCAAATTATTGGGAAAAGTGTCCATATCGGTAAATGTGCTGACAACCATGTAAAAATAAGTTTTGGCTTTCTTATTTTAGTTTTCCGTCCAAGAGTACCTCCCACTCCTTTCTTGCTAAGGTTAGCATCTCGGGAGGCCAAATTATACCTGCACAGAGAAATAAACATAGTTTGCAATCAGTAAACATAAGCTTCCTTTAGTGATATTTTTATCACTTTTATTATTCTCCTTATCTTTTTTATTTTTTTTTTTTGAGAAGGAGTCTCTCTGTTGCCCAGGCTGGAGTGCAATGCTGCCATCTCAGCTCACTGCAACCTCCACCTCCAGGATTCAAGAGATTATCCTGCCACAACTTCCTGAGTAGCCAGGTTTACAGGTGCCTACCACCAAGCCCGGCTAATTTCTGTATTTTTAGTGGAGATGGGGTTTCACCATGTTGGCCAGGCTGGTCTCGAAATCCCAACCTCAGGCGATCTGCCCACCTTGGCCTCTCAAAGTGCTGAGATTACAGGCGTGAGCCACTGTGCCCAGCCCCTCCTTATTTTTATTACAAAGCCCAATTTTCAGATTTTAATTGTTCATAAAACAAAATGCAAATATAAAGCTGAATCGCACCTTGAAAAATTTTCTTCACTTCCATGCAGCTTCTGTGACCATCAAAATCACACCAAGTATTCACCTAGTTCTACTAGAACCATAGACTCTTCCCGTTTAGGTAGTTTTTTTTTTCCTCATGTCCTTTTTCCTATGGCCCTCCTAGATTCCACTCCGCCTCCCACCATCATTCCACTTTTCCACACTTGGCCTGTCACTGTCATCTTCCTTTTTCACCTTCACCTCTCCATCCCTTCTACCAAAAGTGTCCAGTTGCTATCACTCTGCCTGGTTCTATCCACTTCATAAGCTTTCCAGTGGCTCATCTATTGGCCTTCCACTCTTCCTTCATAATAAAAATATTATAATTCTTAAGAATATCACAGGGTTACCTCATTCATCACCTGATTATCTCGCTAGCCCTTCATATTCTCTTC
This sequence comes from Chiropotes sagulatus, assembly GCA_963574175.1. Taxonomy (NCBI): domain Eukaryota; kingdom Metazoa; phylum Chordata; class Mammalia; order Primates; family Pitheciidae; genus Chiropotes; species Chiropotes sagulatus. The sequence goes on along the minus strand of CAUYNN010073036.1, from coordinate 39,249 downwards.
CAGGAACACTGATCAATTTTTAGTTCTCATGCTGGCTCCTAACCCTTGCCCATGCAATTCTTTATGTTTAAAATATTCCCCTTTCCACTTTCATTTACCTGGGCATGCATCCAACTCCAGTTCACTTTTGATATCTTGCATAGATATCTCTTTGTGTAGGAATACTGGTTTGTATGTCCTTCCTATGTCTTTGCATTCCTACAGACCTCTCTCTCAGATGACTTATCACTATATTGTTTTATTTATTTATTTTAATATATATTTCACTGCGTTTTAGGTTTTGGGGTACATGTGAAGAACATGCAAGATGTTGCATAGGTACATACATGGCAATGTGGTTTGCTGCCTTCCTCCCCATCACCTATATGTGACATTTCTCCCCATGTCATCCTTCCCCAACTCTCCACCCCCAACTGTCCCTCCTCTAGTTCCCCTCCACAGACCCCAGTGTGTGATGCTCCCGTCCCTGTGTCCATGTGTTCTCATTGTTCAACACCCGCCTATGAGTGAGAACATGCGGTCTTTGATTTTCCATCCTTGTGTCAGTTTGCTGACTGTGTCTTTTGATTGGGGCATTTAGCCCACTTACATTTAGGGTTAACATTGTTATGTGTGAATTTGATCCTACCATTTTGACGCTAGCTGGTTGTTTTGCCTGTTAGTTGATGAAGTTTCTTCATTGTGTCGATGCTCTTTACCATTTGGTACGTTTTTGGAGTGGCGGGTACTGGTTGTTCCTTCCTATGTTTAGTGTTTCTTTCAGGAGCTCTTGTAAAGCAGACCTGGTGGTGATGAAATCTCTGAATAAGTGCTTGTTCACAAAGGATTTTATTTCTCCTTCGCTTATGAAACTTAGTTTGGCTGGATATGAAATCCTAGGTTGAAAGTTCTTTTCTTTAAGGATGTTGAATATTGGCCCCTTCTCTCTTCTGGCTTGTAAGGTTTCTGCTGAGAGATCTGCTGTGAGTCTGATGGGCTTCCCTTTGTGGGTGACTCGACCTTTCTGTCTGGCTGCCCTTAGCATTTTCTACTTCATTTGAACCCTGGTGAATCTGACAATTACGTGCCTTGGGGTTGCTCTTCTTGAGGAATATATTTGCCGTATTCTCTGTATTTCCTGGACTTGAATATTGGCCTGCCTTGCTAGGTTGGAGAAGTTCTGGATATTCTGAAGAGTGTTTTCCAGCTTGGATTAATTCTCTCTGTCACATTCAGGTACACCTATCAAACGTACATTACGTCTTTTCACATAATCCCATATTTCCTGGAGGCTTTGTTCGTTTCTTTTTACTCTTTCTTCTCTAATCTTGCCTTCTCATTTTATTTCATTGAGTTGATCTTCGACCTCTAATATCCTTTCTTCTGCTTGGTCAATTCGGTTATTGAAACCTATGTATGTTTCGCGAAGTTCTTGTGTTGTGTTTTTCAGTTCCATCAACTCATTTATGTTCCTCTCTAAGCTATTTATTCTCGTTAGCATTTCGTCAAATCTTTTTTCAAGGTTCTTAGTTTCTTTGCATTGGGTTAGAACATGTTCTTTTAGGTCAGAGAAGTTTCTTATTATCCACCTTCTGAAGCCTGTTTCTGTCAATTCATCAGACTCATTCTCTATCCAGCCTTATTCCCTTGCTGGTGAGGAGTTGTAATCCCTTGGAGGAGGACAAGCATTCTGGTTTTGGGTGTTTTCATCCTTTTTGCGCTGGTTTCTTCCCATCTTTGTGGATTTATTTACCTGTGGTCTTTGTAGTGGGTGACTTTCAGATGGGGTCTCTGAGTGGACATCCTGTCTATTGATGATGAAGTTATTTCTTTCTGTTTCTTAGTTCTCCTTCTAACAGTCAGGCCCCTCTGCTGTAGGTACACTCCAGACCCTGCTTGCCTGGGGCTCACCTGCAGTGGCTGCAGAACAGTGAGGGTTGCTGCCAGTTTCTTCTTCTGCTATCTTTGTCCCAGAAGGATACCTGCCAGATATCAGTCTGAGCTCTCCTTTATGAGGTGACTCTGGATATACGGGGGTTGGGGAGCTGCTTGAGGAGACAGTCTGTCCTTTATAGGAGTTCGAGTGCTGAGCTGTGAGCTCCATTGTTCCATTCAGAGCTGCTTGGCAGGTACATTTAAGTCTGCTGCAGCAGAACTCATAACAGCCTTTTTTTCCCCAGGTGCTCTGTCCCAGGAAGTTAGGGCTTTATTTATAAGTTTCTGTCATGCTGCCGCCTTTTTTCAGGGATGCCCTGCCCAGCAAGGAGGCAGCCTAGTCATAGTCTGCCAGCAGAGGCGTTGCTGATCTGCTGTGGGCTCCACCCAGCCGCCGTGTGAACTTCCCTACAGTTCTGTTTATAGAGGTATAGTTAGAACTGCCTTGGCAATGGCGGACTGTCTTAGCAATGGTGGACTACCTCCGTAGTGGTGGGCTGCCTCGGTAATGGCGGACGTCCCTCCCCCACAGAGCTGGACTGCCCCGGGTTCAGCTGTGCTTGCTGTGAAACTCTCAATCCAGAGCGTTTCAGATTGCTGGTCTTTGTGGGGGTGGGACCCGCCATGCCTGATCACCTGGCTCCCTGCCTCAGACCCCCTTTTTTTTTTTTTTTCAGTTGAACGGGCAACTCTGTCTCCCAAGTGTTCCAGACACCAGTTGAAACAGCGTCCGGATTTGTGTGAGTTCTTGTGCAGAGACCTGCCGTGCTGGCTGAAACAGCCGTGCTGGGGGCTCATGACGCTTTTTTGCCCGGGAATGTTCCGGCCTGGCTCCCTGTTTCAGTCCCCTTTTTTTTCAGTTGAACAGGCAACTCTGTCTCCCAGGCGTTCCAGTAGTCAGTTGAAAAGGCGCCCAGATTTGTGTGAGATTTTGTGCAGAGACCCGCTGTGCCAGCTGTGCTGGAGGCACTTTTCCGCCCAGGAATCTCCAGGCCTGGCTCCTTGTTTCAGCCCCCTTTTCATCAGTTGAATGGGCAACTCTGTCTCCCAGGCATTCCAGTCACCTATTGAAAAGGTGCCTGGATTTGTGTGAGATTTTGTGTGGAGAACCGCTGTGCCGGCTGAAACAGCCGTGCTGGAGACTCATGGTGCTTTTTCACCCAGGAATCTCCTGGCCTGGCTCCCTATTTCAGTCCCCTTTTTATCAGTTGAACAGGTGACTCTGTCTCCCAGGCGCTCCAGTCACCAGCTGAAACAGAGCCTGGACCCATGTGAGTTTTTTAAGCAGAGAGCCGCTGTGCCAGCCGAAACAGCTGCTCTGGAGACCCGAGGTGCCCCTCCATCTGGGAATCTCCTGGTCTGTGGGCAGTAAAAATCCATCTGAAAATGCAGCGACCACTCACCCTCCACATGCTCGCTGGGAGCTGCAATCCAGAGCTGCTCCTACTTGGCCATCTTGGATCCCCTCACTCCCGTTTAGGTAGTCTTAAATTTACAAACCAGAGTCATGTTTCCTGGAGCTACTGCAGTAAGCTTCGAGTGTAGATCCTGGTACAAAATTCATACTCCTTAATCAGGGGAAAACCCATTGGAACTTGGTAGCTGGCTAGGGAGAATCAAGGTCTTCAAAAGGTGAACTTCAGCACATAATTATGTTTATGATTAATGCTTTGAAGGGTCTTTTATTTGACACAAGGCAAGCTGCACCCAGCCTGCAGATTCTGATGAGAAGTTAGTCAACACATAAATACTGATCAACTCCTATGTGTTATACACTGCATTAAGAACAGAGAACTAAATCATCTCACCTATCTCCAAAAGCACTGACCCAGTATTATGAAAGTCACTGTTTATTTCATCTAGAAGTTAAAAAAAAAAAAAAAATGATGTTTTAAAGTGTTCTTATAACTAAGAACAAAAATTTTAATTAAAATAGTTCTGTCTCCTTTAACTTCATTACTCTTTCTCTAGTCCCCATTATACACACATTTTTTTTCCTGATAGAATCTTCCTTAGTCATGGGTCATTACAAATCACTTCTTATAACAAAAAAAATCTTTGCCCTATGCAAATCAACCATTAAATTATTGTCTTGCTTGAATCATAACATCTCTGATAAATTAGTGTGATAGCTACATATTACTTAAGACAACTTTTAAACTATAATTGCAGTTGCTTTGGTTTCCTCTGAAATTATATTTTAATAGAGGGGAAAAAGTCCCTCAAGAACACTATACTCCTTATTCTTAGATTAAACACGCACTGGGATTCAACCTTTGTAAATACAGAGTGCGCTATCTACAGCAGCTACCACAAAATTATCCTGCCAAAAATATACCTTTGCCAAGGAATTAATGAACTGCATCATAAAACTGGCATGCAATTTTTATTCTACTGTGGGTAAAATGCCATCAAATAGAATCTCATGCTCCAGAGAAATTTTTCGTGAGTCAACGATGTGGCAAACTTCATTGCCTCATTTTAAGAAATTGCTACAGCCATCCCAACCATCAGCAACCACTACTCTAAATAGTAGCCATCAGCACAAAGTTCAGACCCCTCCACCCACTAATAGATGACTCACTGAAGGCTCAGGCGATCAATAGCATTTTTTTTAGCAATAAGGTACTAATTAAAGTATCTACATCTTAAGATATAATTATATCGGAAACTTAACAGACTACACTACAGTGTAAACATAACTTTTCTATGCACTGGGAAACCAGAAAATTCATGTGACTTGATTTATTGTAGTAGTAATCCAAGTAAGTTAAATGTAAGTTTAGGTTTACTCTTGGCTTCTAAAGCTTTACAGGAAGAAAAAAATATTTGGGGGTTAATAAATATGTTTGGTTCCACATTAAAATTCTATGAAAAATACATCTTTAAAAATTATAAAATGTGTATCTATAAAATGTTGATATGTGATAGCTCAAAATTGCTTACTTTCTAGGTTTTCACTAAAAGTTAAGATTACTAAGAGTTAACTAAAAATTAAGATTACTAAAAGTTAAAATTCTAGTTAATATATAGAATTCTGCAAGCAAAGTGTACAAGAAAAAAATAAAATTTGTTTTTGGTGAAAAAATTGTTTTAAAAAACATGTTTTTATTTTAAAAGTAATTTGTCTCATTCATAGGTTATTGAAAGACTTTCAAAATATGAATTTGGAAAAACATAAAAACAAGACAGAAAGGAACAAATAAAAAACAGATGTAAAAAACTATGAGAATGTATTTTTGGTAAGAAAAGAGAATGACAGTAATTTTTACATTAAAAAAATCTTATGTGGTTGAAATGATAGAAAAAAAGAGAAGTAAATTTTTGTCCTAAAGTAAAATGATTGTTTCAATATAAAAAAGAGAAATGTAAGACAAAACTAAAGGATTGAGCAAGTTGTAGAAGGTCTGAGCAAATTATGAAAGGTTTATGAGACATGAATCTTATGAAAGAAATTTTATTTGTGAACAAATTGGCTCAAATGAAAAGTAAATTATTTGTCTTAAAATTTACCTCTGATAGCAAAAGTACACTGATACAAAACTAAAACGTGATCTTTTCTGTTAAAACAAGATTTTCTCAAAGAATGGATTGCTTTCAACAAAAATATAATAAAGGTAGATTTTAAGGCAAAAAAAAAAAAACCCACTATTTAAAATGAAGAGAGAAATAAATAATGATAAAGGTTAAATACACCAGAAAGATGTGACAATTTTAAATTTATACACACTATGGCCACTAAATATGTAAAGCAGAAGTTGTCAAAACTGTAAGGAGAAATAGACAAATTCACAATGATAGAAGAATTTAACCACTATTATTGGTAACTACTGGGACAAGAAGGTTTTTAAAAATAATCAATAAGAACACAAGTAATTTAAACACAACTAACCATGTTGACTTAACTGACACATGGAAGACTATACCCATAACTATAGAGTACAAACTCCTCACAAGTATACAGATAGCATTTATAAATACTGACCACATGCCAGGTATTTTAAAAAATACACTTCTAAATAACTTATGAATCAAATAAAAGGTCAAAATAGAAATTCGAAAATATGTAGTACTAAATGAAAATTGATACTACATTTTAAAACTTATGGAATAAAGGTTTACTACTTTAAGGAAGATGGAGCAGATATATATTTTCCTTTTATAGTTATTAATACAACTAAGAGTACTGGATTTAGGTATATGACAAACATAAGACTCTGAATAATGGAAACGACAAGGCAGACCAGCTATGGACCTGAGAATGTATGGAGAAATACAATGGTGAGTTTAGTTCCCTGGGCTTTCTTTTTCATATACCTCAGACACTAAAGAAACTGGCAACTCAGAATTGAAGAAATTGGCAACCACGGGACACCAATTAATTCAGACAAGTAAGTCTTAAACAAAAGCCTACTCTCTAGCTAAAGGAACAAAAAGAGGGAGCCTAGCAAGATAATATATAGACAATTACAATCTATAATCTATTCAAATACTACAAAAAAAAAAAAAAAAAAAAAAAAACCCTGTAGGTCCACTCCCATCCATACAAGCAAAGGCCAGATGGAAGCCAAGCTAGGCTATAATAAAATAGCCTAATACTGGGCCAAGATGGTGCACAAGACGACTGACTAGAAAATAGGAACTTTCATTGTTTCTACTGTTTGCTGAACCATAATAAAGCTCAATGATCCTGCAATGTCAGAGGAGACGACATAGAAAACCTGAACTTTCAACCCCACCAACAGTAACAAAGAGGTCCTCCCTCACCCCACTGAAGTGCTGTCACAGAAGGCCTAGGGGAGAGTTAGGCCAGGCACAACCACCCCAATAGTAATGAGGCTACCCTCTCCAGGGAATCAGTGAAGATCACATTGGGAGCCAGAACTCCAGCTACCTGGCAATAACAAAGATCCCTCCTGCAACCCCGCCCAAAAAAAAACAAAGGTGTCAACAAAAGCCAAATTAAAAACCTGAACTTGCTAGGCACTATGGCTTGTGCCTGTATATCCCAGCCACTCAGAAGGCAAGGTGGGAGGACTGCTTGAGACCAAGAGTTCGAGACCAGCCTGGACAAGACAGTGAGACCTTGACTCAAAAAAAAAAAAAAAAATCATTAGCTGGGCATGTTGGTATGTGCCTATCTGCCCAGCTACTCGGGAGGCTAGTAGGATTGCTTAAGCCCAGAAGTTCAAGGCTGCAGTGAGCTACAATATGCCACCACATTCTAGCCCAGGCAACTTAGCAAGACCCCCACCTCTTAAAAAAACAAACAAACAAAAAACTTGTACTTCCATCCCCACCTGGCAAAAACAAGGCAGTATGCCCCTTTTCCTCTACTGGAAAAGTGTCAGAAAAGGCCAGCTAAAACAAAAGGTTTAGATAGAATCCACAGTATTACAATATCCCAAATGTCCCAGTTTTGACAGAAAATCACTGGTCAGCCAGGCATGGTGGCTTACGCCTGTAATCCCAACATTTGGGAGGCCAAGGCTGGTGAATCACTTGATATCAGGAGTTCGAGACCAGCCTGGTCAACATGGCAAAACCCCATCTCTACTAAAAATACAAAAATTCGCAGGTGTGGTGGTGCATGCCTGTAATCTCAGCTACTCTGCAGGCTGAGGCAGGAGAATCACTTGAACCCAGGAGGCAGAGGTTGTAGTGAGCTGAGATTGCACCACTATACATACTCCCACCTGGGCGACAGGAGGAGACTCTAACTCAAAAATAAATAAATATAAAAAAAGAAAACCACTGGTCATATCAAGAAGAAAGATCTGAAACTGAATGAAAAAAGGTAACAGAAGCCAACACTACAATGACAGAGATGTTATGGTTATCTGAGACTTTAAAGCAATGATGATAAAAATGTTTAAACAAACAATCACAAACAAGCTTGAAATAAATGAAAAAAGGGTCACAGCAAAGAAATACAAGTCTCAGAAAAGAAAGTAAAAAGAAGAACCAAGTGGAAATTTTCAAACTGAAAAATACAGGCTGGACCTGGTGGCTCATACCCGTAATCCTAGCACTTTGAGAGGCCAAGGCAGGTGGATCACTTTAGGCCACGAGTTCAAGATCAGCCTGGCCAACATAGTGAAACCCCATCTCTACTAAAAATACAAAAATTAGCCAGGCATGGTAACACACGCCTATAGTCCAGCTACTCAGGAGGCTGACGCAGGAGAACTGCCTGAATCTGGGAGGCAGAGGCTACAGTGAGCCAAGATTGTGCTACTGCACTCCAGCCTGGGTGACAGGCTGAAATTGTCTCAGAAAAAAAAAATTCAATGACCAAAATAAAAATATTAGTAGATGAGCTCATCAGCAGAAATAGAGAGGAAGAGAAAAAGTGAGAAAAGAATTAATGCACTGGAAGACAGAAAGACAGAAATTACCTGGCCTGAACAATAGACAGAAAATAGACACATAAAATAAATAAGAAGCAGCTCAGGGACTGTCAGAACTAAAATAAAATACCTACCATTCCTGTTCTCAGAGTATGATTCCATTTATATGAAATATCCAGAATAAATACATAGAAAGCAGACTGATGATTACTAGGAGCTAAGGGAATGGGGTAATGGGAATTGACTGTTCAATGGGTACAAGGTTTTCTTTGATGTGGTAAAATGTTTTGGAACTAGATAGTGGTGGTTGTTATGCAATGTTGTGAATATAGTAAATGCCACTAAATTATATACTTTAAAATACTTAATGTTATGCTGTATTAATTTCACCTCAATAAAAAAGGAGAAAAATAAACCTAGAAAACTAGAAACTTAAAAGCACATCAATCTCATCAAAAGTGTACATAAAAAGAGTACATTAAAACACCTTACATGGTTTTAAATCTTAAAATGTCTTTTTTCGTGAATGTGATCAAAACATGAAAGTCCATTATTGCCACTTGTATTCAACATTGTATTGAAGAACTGGAACAAAACAAAGGAATAGAAGGTATACAAACTAAAGAGGAAAAAATAAATCTTTCTTTATATATAGATGTTCTGATTGTGTATGTAGAAAATCTAAAAAAATTTACAGAAAAATAATTAGAAAAAGCAAGTTAGCAAGACTGGTAGATAGAGCAATATACAAAAATTAATTGCATTCTCTATGCCAGCAAGAAAATATTTTTTATTTTTTTAATAGTGATATTCTTTTAAAAATAACAGTATTTTTAAAGACATTCTTAACGATAACATAAAAAATATAAAACCTGGGTAAAAAGATGTGCAAACTATTATATGGACTGTGGCTAACTACTGAAAGAAACTAAAAAAGACCTAATAGAGATATGGACCAGGTTAGGGATTAGAAAGCATTCTAAAGAGATAAATTCTCCCCAATCTATGGATGATGCAGTATCAATTAATATCCAGATGAGTGTGTGTCTGTGTGAGAAACTCAACATGCCGATTCAAAACTTTATATGGAAATACAAAAGACTAGGCCAACAACAGTGAAAATGATTTTAAAGAACAAAATGGGAAGACTTTATCTACTATATACTTACTATAAATACACAATAATTAAGATGGTATGGTATGCCATTGGCTTAATTATAGACAAAGAGACCAATAAAACAGGATACAGCCCATAAACTGACCCACCCATTTGAGATAATTTACAACAAAGGTGGTTTTGCTGAACTATAAGGAGAAGAGAGTCTTCAATAAATGCTTCTGGGACAACTAGATCACCGTGTAGAAAAAAAAAAAAAACTTGGGCCTTTCTTTATATTACACACTAAAATTAATTCTAGTTGGATTGAAAATCTAAATGTGAAAAGCAGAAGCACAAAGTTGCTACAATATGGGAAAATATCTTTAATAACTCAAGGCAGAAAAACTAGTATGTCTAACAGCTAAAAGGCGATTTCCTGATAAATAATGAGACCAAGCACGTTTTCTTTGTTTACTGGCCATTTAGATATCTTCTTTTATAAAATGTCCATTTACATCTTTTGCCCAATTTTTTTCTGTTGAATTGTCTTTTTAATTACTAAATTGTAAAAATTATTCATAATATTTAAATCTCAATAAGAAAACCAAAAAGACTGACAATAAATCTGGAGAGGGGAGGAAGCAACAGGTTGTAGCGTAAACTGGAATATTCACTTTGGAAAAAACTAGCATTATCTACTAAGGTTAAAAAAAATACATATACTATGTATGACTCAGTAATTCCTCTCCTTGCCATATATCCACTTGAAATGTGGTATAGACAGGTACACAAAAAGATTTATGTGATACTGTTCATAGCAGCATTATTCCTAATAACTGAAACTTAGAAACAAATCCAATGACCATCAACAGTTGAAACAAATAGTGGTATAAGAAATGAACAGTGGTATAATGGAACTAGTACTATACTGCAATAAAAATAAGCTATAGATCAAGCTTGTCTAACCTGTAGCCCATGGGTCATATGCAGCCCATGATGGCTTTGAATGCAGCCCGACACAAATTCATAAACTTTCTTAAAACCTTATGAGAGGGTTGTTTGTTTTTTTTTTTTGGCGAATTCTTTTTTTTTTTTTTTTTTTTTTTTTTTTTTAATAAGGTTTAGTTTTTTTTTGTTTATTTTTGGGCCCAATAAAATTATTATACAATGTTGACCAATTGAACCCAAAATTTTTTAAACCTTTTGCTTTGGGTTTTTGTTTTTTTTTTTTGGCGCATTTGTTTTTTTTTTTTTTTTTTTTTTTTTAGTTCATCAGCTTTCGTTATTGTTAGTGTATTTTGTGGCCCAAGATAATTCTTCTTCCAGTGTGTCCCAGAGAAGCCAAAAGATTGTACACCCCTGCTATAAATACTCTATATATAGGGTAACTATAGAGTAACAACAGACATGTTGTCCAGAAGAAGCCAAACATAAAATATAAATTATTACAAATATATAAAATTTAAAAATTAAAAACAAGCACTATAATGTATAGGGGATATATTCTTAGGTATAAGCATGTATAAAGAAAGGAACTAAGTATCATTAAAGTCAGGAAAATATTACTTAAGGAGGCCAGTAATATTCTACTTCTTCATTCTTGTGGATATACAGAAATTTACTTTGTAACTTGCTTTGTAAATCACTCAGCTGTATGCTGTATACTTTTCTATATGTATAATTCACAATTTTTTCTGAGACAGATTCTCATTCTGTCACCTATGCTAGAGTACAAAGGCATGATCATGGCTTACTGCAGCCTCAATCTCCCAGGCTTAAGTCACCTCAGTCTCCCTAGTAGCTGGGACTACAGGTACATGCCACTAAGTCTGTTTGTTTGTTTGTTTGTTTTTTGTTATTTTTTTGTAGAGACAAGGTCCCACTCTGTTGCCCACGCTGGGCTTGAACTCCTAAGCTCAAGCGATCCTCCCACTTTGGCCTGCTAAAATGTTGGGGTTACAGAAATGAGTCACTGCACCCAGCCTTATAATTCACAATTTTTTAAAAAGAGACTTAGAAGGGAGAGTGATTCAAAAATTGGGCTCAGCATCACGTCAAGGACGCTAGTTCTTTTCACTGTTCTTCCAACAAACCCTGTTGGTTTAATTCTTCTTACGGTTGTGAGGCTACTATATGAATATATAATATTCATTTTTAAAAATTTCTTCTAGTTCTCTTTTATTCATGTGCTTGTTTATAATTCTTTAAGTAAAATTTACATACAATGAAATGCACAAATATTATCTCATGCATCACTTAACAACAAGGATATGCTCTGATAAACTCATTGGTAAGTGATTTCGTCGCTGTGTGAACATCAAAGAATGTACAGTACTTACACAAACCTAGATGATATAGTCTATTATACACATAAGCTATATGGTATAGCCTATTGCTTATAGGCTACACATTACTGTACTAAATATTGTAGGCAACTATAACACAAATCACTAGGCAATAGAAATTTTTAGCTCCATTATAATCTTATGGTAACACTGTTGTGTATGTGGTTATATGCAACACATGAATGTATATAATTTCGTGAGTTCACAAAAAAGAAAGCCTCAATTTAATCAAGGTAAAAACAATCTCATCACTCCACAAAGTTCCTTCATGCTCCTTCCCAATCACCTCACCCACAAGAGGCAACCACTTTTGTAGTTATTCTCACCATAGTTCCACCTGATTCAGAACATAATAAAGTGAAATCGTACTCTCATGTATTTGCCTTGTTTCACTCAAATGGCTGTGAGATTCACCTATGTTTTCGTATATCTCGGTAGTCTGTTCCTTTTTAAGGCTGAGTAGCATTTCATTGTTTAAATATACCACATATTGTTTATCCATTCTCCTGATGATGAGCATTTGGGTTGTTTCTGGTTACAATAAATACAGCTGCTATGAATATTCTTGTACTGAACTTTCTGTGGACACATTTTCAGTTGGGGGTGGGTGGTGGTAAATATCTAAGAGAGGAATTGCTGAGTCATGGAGCAGGTTTATATTTAATTTTGTGTAAGAAACTGCCAAATCTTTTTCCAACATGGTTATACCATTTTCTATTCCAACCAACAACATATGAGAATTCTGTTTGCTCCACGTTTTTCTCAATACCTTGTAGCTGCACCAGACCAAGCTGGTTCAACCTTTATGTAACAAATAGTGAGTTATTTTTCAGCTGCCATGGACCCTCAGCTCACATAACCTGAGCATGCCCAGATGAGCCAAGACTGCAATCTCAGGATGAACCCAAGTGCTTGGACCAAGAAATGGGGAGTAAATTAAGAAGCCAACACTGCATGGCAAGATCCAGGCTCCAATCAGATCAAGCTCAGGCATCATCCCACGGCAGGATCCAGTCAGATCATTCCTCCAGCATCATCTCATTGCAAGATCCAATCAGATCACGCCTTGTTATTCTATGCTGATAAAACCTGACTGGGGCCCCTGCTTTGGGAACTATCCCCACGTTCTCCTTACTTGTTGCAAGTAATAAAATCCTCATGCTAAATCCTCTTTGGCTGTGAGCACTGAGTTGATACCCACCAAAGAACCAAACCCACCTGTTGTATGGGTAATAATGTGATGTTAAGTCTTTTTAACTGCAGACATTCTAGGAGGTATAAAGTGGTATCTCCTTGTGGTTTTAATTTATATTTTCCTGAAGCGCTTTTTCATGTATTTAATGGCTGTTCACAGATCTTCCTAATCTATGAAAAGATTTTTGTTTTAAGAACCATCACGGCAAAGAATATTTACTTTGTAGCTGGCAAAATGAGGGATATTAATAGCTAATGTGTGTATTAGAAATGAAAACAAATCCCCTGAATGTGCCTGATCTCGTCAGCTAAGCAGGGTCAGGCCTGGTTAGTACTTGGATGGGAGAAATGAAAACAAATCTAAAATTTATCTCATTGCACTAATTACCGTTAGTTTCCTGAGCACACACTGCTGTTTTCTACCTCCATGTCTTTGTAAATCCTAATTTTCTTGCTCAGAAGGCTTTTTCCATCTCTTTGTACAGCCTTCAAAACCGAACTCAGGAATGTATTACTTCCTCCATGAAGTAAAGACCCTCCCAAACTTATATAGGTAATTATTCTGTGTTTTATCTTGCATTGTAGTATACATAACACATGGAATGTCACTTCGCCCATGACAAGAAACATGTCTTACTCATCTTCATAACCCCAGCACCTAAACAACCACAGGCACATATTAAGAGCTCAAAAATATCAAATGAACAAATATTGCGTTCATCATTCTAACGCTACTTTAGCCTTGATTCAGTTTTCTCCTCCAAATTCAGAAACAGTCTTCCAAACAGTAGTGGACTGAATGCTAGCCCCTCAAAATATGCCATTTCCTAATCTCTTGATGGTATGAATATTACCTCATATAGTAAAGGGCGGGGGGCAGTGATCAAATTAAGAATCTTAAGAGGAGAGGCTTATGCTGGATTATATGAGTGGGCTCAAAACACAGTCACATGTATCCTCTAAGAGAGAAGAGGGAGTTTTCATGTGAAGAGGAAGAGGCAATGCGACCATGGAGACACAGACTTGGAAAGATGTGGCCATAAGCCAAGAAGCACAAGAAGCTGGAAAAGGCAAGAAAAGGATTCTGCCCTAGAGCCTTAATAGGGAACGTGGCTCTGCCAGCAAATTGATTTCTGACTTCCAATCTCTAAAACTTTGAAAGAATAAATTTTTGTTGTTTTGAGCCACCTATTATATGGTAATTTGTTAGAGTAGTCACAAGTAACTAATATAATGGCTTTCTCTTGAATTAAATATTTACTCATAATAAAGTTTATCAAACTCAAAATTTCTAACACAATTTTAAATTCCTACCATGGTTAGAGTTCTCTGACTTTAACCAGTCAATACACAGCTATTAATTGCTTGTAAGACAGTTAAACAAGTATTAGATGCTTGAAATACAAAATAAAACACCTGTGCAGAGTTGACTAAATACAGAAATTCATATCGAAATTCTTTCTTCGAGACAGATTCTCGCTCTGTCACCCAGGCTGGAGTGCAGTGGCACGAATCTCAGCTCACTGCAACCTCCGCCTCCCAGATTCAAGCAATTCTCCTGCCTCAGCCTCCCAAGTAGCTGGGACTACAGGCGCAGGCCACCACACCAGGCTAATTTTTTGTATTTTTTTTTTTTAGTAGAGACGAGGTTTCACTGTGTTAGCCAGGATGGTCTCAATCTCCTGACCTCGTGATCCTCCTACCTCAGCCTCCCAAAGTGCTGGGATTACAGGTGTCAGCCACTGCACCTGGCCAAAAATTTTCAAAAATAAAGTACATAGTTCAAACAGTAAAAAGGGAAAAAAAGTGAAACACTGTCTCGATCAGTCTGTTAATCAGTGAGCACTTGTTGGGCTAGTCTCAGTGAAAGGCAGTTTTTAAAAGACCAGTACAACCTTTTCCCAAATTCTTCATCTTCTCTTTGCAAGCATTACAAATATATAATCACATCCATGTGTCCTTTCTACAACTTCTTTTGACTGGTCCCAGCTCTATGGACCTCCATATGACCTTTTATTTTTGCATAGGGACTGTATTTTTTAAGCAGTGAGTAGTACAATGTCTGCCCCAAAGTATGGTAATTCAAAATATTCAAAAAGCACAGCTGCTGATGCTCATGGAAAGCTTCCAAAACACATTCCATTAAAAGCGCATGCTATGCCTTTGAACATTACAAAACAATGCTTTAAATACTACATGCCCTCAAAGTGAATGCTGTTTTTTAAAAACAACATTAAAAGTCTAAGGAGGACCTACATCAGGCATTTACTTTACTTAGAAACAAAACATTAGAAATGAACTTCTTCAAAATCCAGAGATAATCCTACACTAGTCACCCAAACAACCTTTGGATAGCCATCCAGGATGTCTTGTGTACAAAAAAAAAGTCACAACTTGACACCCTGCCAGAACCTGAAGTGCAGCTGGGAGCAGACCCTTCAAAACCCTGGTAAGGTGCCAGGCTCTGTAATTGTGATTTAGAAAGAAACAAGGGAGAGCAAGGAAAAAGGAAAGGAAGAAGATAAGTATTCGAGTGGTTAGCAATCAACCACCAAGCACTCTAAATTAAAATGTTATTCTATTTTTACGATTGTACTATCTGCCTCTGCACAGCTTCATTCACACAAAAGAATTCTAGAAAGCAGGGCATAGTAATGAGTCAACCTCAAATGCTTAAATTACCAAAGTCTCTGAAAGTTGTGATCTGAAAGGCAAAGATGATTCTTGTCTAAATTCATTTTAACAATTCTTAATGTAGGGTCTGTTAGAATAATATGGGGACTTTCCAGAAGATTTATGAGCACTTAGCACCTCTGTGTGAGTTGTAGATTCTTCTTTGCTCACAGTCCCATCTTTCTTCTGAAACAGAAAAGGCTACCCATAATGTGGCTGCTAATACACAATAAACATTGTCTACTGATGCAACAACATATCCTGAAAATTGCTTTTTAAATAAATCCTGATTTAATTTTATTTCCATAAGATTTCTGCCTTAGTCTGAAAAGAAAATAAAGAGAAACTGATACTTAAAACTGAGTTTAACTGATATTTTTACTGCAGTTGACACAAACATTCTCTTTATCTTTTCCAATTTGTCACAAAGCAAGTATAAAATTTTTCAGCCAGAAAAAGGAGATAAATAAAAGCCATCCTCAAGACACAGGTTAATTTTAAAACCATACACTTTTAAAAACTGATTAAACAACCAATATTTATTGAGTGACTGCTATACCATATTTACTGAATAATCTACTTAGAGTAAAACGGCTTTGAGAGACAAAAAAATATACAGACCATCAAGTCAAGCACACTTATCAGGAAAGAAGAGTGCTTGCCCATATTCAGAGTACTCCATGGATAGTTTCTAAGTGCCTTTAATATGCTAGAAGACTTTGTTGGATACAGGAATACAAAAATAAATAAAAGAAAATCCTTGTCCTCAAGGAGTTTATGATGGTCAGTGGAATATACTTGTTAATCAACAACTGCTGACTGAAAAAGGATGAGAGAAAATGGACTATTTAACCATTCTGAACTTAAATTTTTTTACCATGTATTCAAAGTCATAAATTCAGAGTTTTTAAATTATAAAACATTAAGGAATTCAACAAAGAGGTGACAGGAAACACCTAAATTAAGAAAAGAGAGAGAAGTGAGGCAGCCTGCTCATCCGAGATCAGCTAAGAGCCTGGAGAGACTTCCCAATCTGAGGAAAGGATAAATGAGAGATAACCAGGGGTCCACATTCCCACCATGGCCACCTGCAATCCTAACTACAGTAGAGGCCCTAGACCCTCACAGGCGCTGAAACTAACATAGGGAGCTGCATGGAGACTGCACAACAGCACCGCTCCAGAGAGGGAGCTCACACTGGGGCACACTAACCTCCCCGCTCCCCACCTCAGTCCTAAGCAGCTATGGTAGGACACCATTTTGAGAATCCAGTCCCAACAGACTACACCTTGCCCTTGAGCTCAACAGCACCTGCCTCGTCACATGCCTGGAGTTCCACTGACATATCCAGCCCACAGCTGCCACCATGCCTGGTTCCTGATGCTGGGGCCAAAGTGCAAGCCACTGGCTCCAACCCCACCCACTGTCTCCAGCAGTGGAGCCACCACTTATTTTCATGCGCCCAGAGTCCCTCACCTGGAGCTGCCATCACTGTGCTCCCGCGGCTAAGGAACAAGCAAAGCATGAGCTTCCACTGCCTGGGCTAAAGCACAAGCCAAGCATGAGCTGCCACCAACAGGACTAAAATGTGAGTGAAACACAGGCTGCACTGCCAGGGCTGAAATACAAGCCAAGTATGGACTGCCACCACCAGGGCTAAAATGCAAGTGAAATGCGCGTTCCTAATACTTGCCTGCATACAGCTGGTATCAATCACTGAAAGCTACTCTGCCCTCCCCAGCAGTAAGGCTGCAGCACAGACACTGCCTCCCACAACATGAACACTGTGCTTGTGGCCTAAGAATCACCCCGCCTCTTCCAAACACAGCCAGCACCTATACACACCACTGGAGACCCTAAAGACAAGCCTACCTGGCCTTGCCCACCCCCATGCCAGAGCACGCAATCCAGAGGCCTGGAGATCACACAGCTCAGTCCACCACCATTGGCAACTAAGCACTCTTCCCAGGAACCTGAGATTGGGCCCACCCACCCAGCCACTAACATCACAGCAAGAAAATATCAAACCTCCAAAAGAACATCATAACTCTCTAGCAACAAATCTCAATTAAAAAAAAAAATTCACAAAATCCTGGAAAAACTATTTAAAATATCGATTTTAAAGCAGCTCAGTGAGATACAAGAGAATACTTAAAAATAATAATAAAGAAATCAGAAAAGTAATTCCTAGAATATAAATGAGAAATTTATAAAAGAGATAGATACCATAAAAAAAAAAAAAGAAATTCTTGAACTGAATAATTCACTGAGTGAAATAAAAAATACATTTGAAAGCTTCAACAACAGACTAGATCAAGCAGAAGAAAGAATCTCAGAACTTGAAGATAGTCTTTCAAGTAACCCAATAAGACAAAAATAAAAAAGAATAAAAAAGAATAAGCAAAGCCTTTGTGACACATGGGCACCATAAAGCAACTAAATATTCTCATTTTCAGAGTCTCAGAAGGCAAAGAAAAAATAAAATGCACAGAAAACCTACTTAATGAAATAACAGAGAAAAAATGCCCAAGTCCAGCAAGAGATTTAAACATCTAGATACCGGAGGCTCAGAGATTCCCAAACAAATACAACGCAGAAAGGTCTCCCACAATGCACATTACAGTCAAACTGTCAAAAGTCAAACAAAAAGAGAATTCTAAAAACAGCAAAAGAAAAGTGTCTAGTTACTTATAAAGGAATCCCCATAAGATTGGGATGATATATTCAAAATGCTGGGGAAAAAAAAAACCCAAAACTCTCAGTAAAGGATACTATACCCAGAAAAGTTATCATAATTTTGAAGGAGAAATAAAATCTTTCGCAGTCAAGCAAAAGCTGAGGGAATTCATCAACACTAGTTCAGCCCTATGAGAAATGCTTAAGAGAGTCCTACACCTAGAAAATACACAAAAATATAAAATCCTCTAGTAGAACAAATGCACAAAGACGCAAATGTTACTACTACAGAAAACCACTGAACAACAATAATAAATAAGAACAAAGGACATACAAAACAATTATAAATCAATTAATAAAATGACATAAACAAGCCCCCACATATCCATAACAACTTTGAATGTAAATGGATTAAATGTCATTCCACTGAAAAGAAACAGACTAGCTGAATAGATCTTTAAAAATAGAATAAAACAAAATACAACCCATCTACTGCTTAAAAGAAATTCATCTCACCTATAAAAACACATATACTGAAAGCAAAGGGATGGAAAAAGACATTCTATGCAAACAGAAACAAAAAGGGAGCAGGAGTAGGAGTCGCTATGCATGTATCTGTTAAAACAGGCTTTAAGTCAAAAACAGTAAAAAGAGACAAAGGTCATTATATAATAGTAAGATAATCAATTCAGCAAGAGGATAACAATTCTAAACATACATGCACTCGACACAAGAACACCCAGATATACAAAGCAAATACTGTTACACCCAGAAAGAAATCCATGAATAGACAACTAATTTTGACAAAGGCATCAAGAACATACATTTGGAAAAGAATGCCCCCTTCAATTTAAAAAAAAAAAAAGAATGCCCCCTTCAATAAATGGCGCTGGGAAAATTGAATATCCATATGCAGAAAATTTTAATTGGATCCCTACCTCTCCTGTGTACAAAAATCAACTCAAGATGGATCAAAGACACAAACATAAGACCCAAGACTATAAAATTACTAGAAGAAAACATAGGGAAACCACTTCAGAACCTTGGTCTCAGCAAAGATATTATGGCTAACACTTCAAAAGCACAGAAAACAAGAACAAAAATAGACCAATGGGACTATATTAAACTAAAAAGCTTCAGCACAGCAAAGGAAACAATCACCAGAGTGAAGAAAAAACCACTGAATGGAAGAAAATATTTAGAAACCATTCCCCTGAAAAGGACTAATACCTAGAATATACAAGGAAATCAGTAAAAAAAAAAAAAACAAAAAAAAAATATCATTAAAAAGTGGGCAAAGGCCACAAATAAACATTATAAACATTTCTCAAAAGAAGACATACAAACGACCAATGGGTATATGAAAAAATGCTCAACATCACTAATTACAGGGAAATGCAAATCAAAACCATAGTACATATTATTCATTCCAATTAGAATGGCTGTTATCAAAAAATAATAACAGATGCTGGCAAGGATGTAGTGAAAAAGAGAACTCTTACATGCTGTTGGTGGGAATGTTAAGTACAGCTACTATGAAAAACAGCATGAAGATTTCTCAAATAACTAAAAATAGAACCATCATACAATCTAGTAATCCCACAATGGGGTATTTATTCAAAGGAAAAGATATTCAGCATGTCAAAGGGATACCTGGACTTGTGTTTATTGTAGCACTATTCACAATAGCAAAGAAACAGAATCAACCTAAGTGTCCATTAATGGATGAACTGATTTTTTTAAATGCGGTATACACACATGGTGAAATACTATTCAGCTATGAGAAAGAATGAAATCATGTTACTTGCAGCAATACGCATAAAGTTGGAAGTCATTACAATAAGTGAAATAAGCCAGGCACAAAAAGACAAATATCACATGTTCTAACTCATATGTGGGAGCTTAAAAAAAAAGTTGATCTCATGGAGGTAAAAAATAAAATATCAAAGGCCAGGAAGTATTGTGTGTGGGGGAAGGTGGGATGAAGGGAGGTTGGTTAATGAATACAGATATCCAGTTAGATAGATGATACAAGTTCTAATGTTGCACAGCAGAGTACAGTTAATAATAATTTGAATAATATATATTTCAAAGTAGCTAGAAGAGAGGACTTGAAATGTTTCCACTGTATAGAAATGATAAACACTCAAGGTGATGAATACCCCAAGTACCCTGACTTGATCATTACACATTCTATGCATGTAACAAATATACAAGTATCCCATAAATATGTAAATTATGTGCCAATTTAAAAAAAGAGGAACCTCAAAAAAATTATAAAATATTGTAACACATTTACCAGTAGTATGAATGGACAAGAGAGAGACCTCCAATTCTGCTAGTGAAGCTGCCAGGGAAATCTTCACAATGAAAAAGCTAAAATTAAGAAAGGGATGTAAGGAAGAAACATCAAGTATAAAATCATGAAGATTAAGGAGATCAAGTATAAAACCATGAAGATTAAGGAGAAGAACATTAGGGGTGGAGGGCAGGGGAGAGAACAGCCTGGAGAGGTAAGGTAGGGGCTTGAAGTCCATATACAGAAGACAGGAGTTTATTCCGTGGTCTTGGAGAGCCAATGAAAGATTTTAAACTTTTAGATATACAGAAGACATTACAGGGTAGACTCACATTTACATTTCAGAAAAATAAGTGGTTTATTTGTGGAGGATAGATTTGAGCAGGAGGCATAGAAGAAAAACAAAAGGAGATCAAGGCCGGGCACCCGGGTGCAGCGGCTCATGCCTGTAATCCCAGCACTTTGGGAGGGCGAGATGGGTGGATCACCTGAGGTCAGGAGTTCACGACCAGGCTGGTTAACATGGTGAAATCCCGTCTCTACTAAAAATACAAAAATTAGCAATAATGACGGCCTTAACTAAGATAGTAGCAGCAGGCAGTCAATAGTCTTGAAAATTAATCTGAAGCCAGGCACAGTGGCTCACACCTATAATCCCAGCACTTTAGGAGGTCAAGGCAGGCAGATGACTTGAGCTCAGGAGTTTAAGAACAGCCTGGGCAACATGGTAAAATCCTGTCTCTATGAAAAATACAAAAATTAGCCAGGCATGGTAGCATGCAGCTGTGGTCCCAGCTACTCAGGAGGCTGAGGTGGATCACTTGAGCCCAGGAGGGTCAAGGCTACAGTGAACCAAAATCACACCACTGCACTCCAGCCTGGGCAACAGAGTGAGACCCTGTTTCAAAAAAAAGAAAAGAAAATTAATCTGGGAGCAACAAGAGCAGGAATCAATAATTAGATATCTATACCCATCCCCCACCAAACACCAAAAAGTATTTTAATGTCACTAGTTAAAAGGCCAATCAGGAAACCAAGATAGGAAAGGAAAGAAAGAACATTGAAATGGAATCCAGTTAAAGTAGAAGAAAGGTTGTTTCAAAGATTACAATTACTTCAAGCACTAATCCTACATAAGAATGAGGAATCCAGCAAACTGACCTTTGGCAAATGAATCTTAGTAAACTGCAAACACCATCACTGTAAAACACTCAGAATATCCACCTTTCTTCCATAGGGATTTCATAAGCAGAGGGGTAAACTCTAAAGCTGGCTCTGTCAGGAACAAAGACATAAAATAAGGATTTTGTTCCTTAAATGTCCACCTGCTGCTACTCCTCCTCATTCTTTCCTTCAAACAAATCATCTCTATAGCAACACACTCTTAAAGAATTTGTGGGTGGAAAGCATATGTTTGTGCAAAAATATGAGAACTCAAGAACATGAGCTATTTTATTTTTTCCTTTAATACAAGAGATATACGATCTATTAGGATACAACTAAAAAATAAGAAACCAATATGAAACAAATTTTTTTTAATGTAAAAATTGCACAACTGATACCACAAATGTTTACATGGAAATTCTTTTTATAGGTTACAATGACACCTTGTGGTAAGACTTTTCAAATTATACAAATTAACTTAGAAAATATCTTTATAGCAGAGATGTAAGAAAACTGGTTTAGAAAACAGGAATGCCCAAAACCATAGTAATGAGATAATGTGTACAAGTATAATAATGCATTTGAAAAATTAAGGCTGAAAAATCAAACTTTAAAAAAGTCACAATATTAGGTAGGCAAAAGCACCTTACAAACTGTAAACACAAGTTGACTATCCCTTACGTAAAATGTCTGGGACCAGAAGGTTTCAGATTTTGAATTTTTTCAGATTTTAGAATATTTGCATATACATAATGAGTATCTCGGGTTTGGGACGCAAGTCTAAATACAAAATTCATTTATGTTCCATATATACCTTATACACACACATAGCCTGAAGGTAATTTTATTTTTCCCTTGGGGGTACATAATAAATTGTGTGTTGTATGCCTGCATTTTGACTGCAACCCATCACATGAGATCAGGTTTGAAATTTTCTACATGGTTTTTAGAGCATTTTGGATTGTGAGATTAGGGATCCTCAACCTGTATAAAGCATTATACTAGTCCCTTCACTTGAACCAAAATTATTAAATATTCTTCCTTATCCTCTGTTCCCTTATACCATCTCTTAAAAGTCAAGCTGCACCTCTCAGAGCTTCATTTATTACTGTATCTGAATGACATTGAAATTTGCACCCTAGCTCCTAACCTCTCTCCTAGCTTATAAATCCCACTCTACTCACATGTTCCATCTACAACAGAAGCTCAAAGATGGGATTTAAGACATGCTATACAAAATACGGGACCCTGGCTTTTGAGAAAAAAGCAGAAGCAAGAAGGTTTATCTCACCTTCCTCTGAAGTAGGTTATAAGACCCTCAATCCAGGAGTCCTCCCTATACCTGACGGAAAGAAATAAGACACACAGACACCAAGAGGAATCTGAACAAAAAGGCCTTACTAAGTTGCCCCCAGTTTTACTGCTAGAGCATATTCATTTGTCCTCTATTGATACTTCTGCATGACTGTCCACAAAAAAAAAAAAAAAAAAAGAGACAGAGCCTTTGAAAAAAGCAGCTTACTGATGCAAATGCCACAAGACAGCCAAAAAACTCCAAAGACAAAAGAAGTGAACTCTTGGGAGATCTATGGCCCGTCCATCGTCTTAGAAACCCTAGTACTTATCCTGCCAACGTAAAACAAGATTATATCCCCCTTCTACCGCTGCTCTCTTGAAAATGCCACTTCTTGACTAGAGGCCAACCAACTCAAACCATTACAGCAACTCAGAACAATCCTGTTCCAAAGGAGAAAACAAAA
Organism: Chiropotes sagulatus; assembly: GCA_963574175.1. Taxonomy (NCBI): domain Eukaryota; kingdom Metazoa; phylum Chordata; class Mammalia; order Primates; family Pitheciidae; genus Chiropotes; species Chiropotes sagulatus. The sequence continues at coordinate 15,775 of CAUYNN010073036.1, read as the reverse complement.
GCTAATTCTACTGGCTGCAACACTCTGACTAATCAGAGGTCCTGAGTCTGTCCACATGACAACTTCAACTGCTAGCATAACCAGCATTCGCTCCCCTGCCACCTCCACTGGAGCAGTTGCTGGTATCCTGATATCCACAGCTGGGAGACCTGAAGACAGATCATATCACAGGACAATTTGCAGACATTCACCAGCACGAGTCTGGAGCCCAGGAATCCTGCTGGGTGGCTAGACCCAGAAGGGTAGTAACAATCACTGCAGTCTGGCTCTCAGGAAGCCCAATCCCCAGGAGATGGGGGTGATTCCACATCAAGGAATCACCTCGTGGGACAAAAAAAATCTTAACGGCAGCCCTTGAGTTCCAGATCTTTCCACTGAAACACACAAATGAAAAAGGACCAGAAAAGTAATTCTAGTAATATGACAAAACCAAGTTCAGTAACACCCCCAAAAGATCACACTAGCTCTCCAGCAGTGGATCTAAACCAAGAACAAATCTCTGAATTGCCAGATAAAGAATTCAGAAGGGTAATTATTAAGCTACTCAAGGGGGCACCAGAGAAAGGTGAAAAACAACTTGAACAAATTAAAAAAACAAACAAAAACCAGGAATTAGAAGAAAAAGTCTCCAGAGAAATATACATGATAAAGAAAAGATAATCACAACTTCTGGAAATTAAAGAGACACAGAAATGCAAAATAGGCCAGGCGTAGAGGCTCACACCAGTAATATCAGCACTTTGGGATACCAAGGTGGGCGGATCACGAGGTCAGGCGTTAATAGCCTGCGCAACAAAGTGAGAGCCTGCCGTCTCTACTAAAAATACAAAAAATTAGCCGGGCGTGGTGGTGGGCATTTGTAATCCCAGCTACTGGGGAGGCTGAGGCAGGAGAATCGCTTGAACCTGGGAGGCAGAGGTTGCAGTGAGCCAAGACCGCACCACTGTACTCCAGCCCGGGCAACACTGCAAGACTCCATCTCAAAAAAAAAAAAGAGAGAGAGAGAGAAAAATGCAAAGTAAACCAGAAAGTTTCAACAATAAAATCAAACAAGCAGAAGAAAGAACTTCCAGAGCCCAAAGACAAGGTTTTCAAATTAACCCAATCTGACAAAGACAAAGAAAAAATAATTTTGGCTGGGCACAGTGGCTCAGTAATCCCAGCACTCTGGGAGCCCAACACAAGCAGATCACGAGGTCAGGAGATTGAGACTATCCTGGCTAACAGGGTGAAACCCCATCTCTACTAAAAATACTAAAAATTAGCCAGGCATGGTAGCACATGCCTATAGTCCCAGCTACTCAGGAGGCTGAGGCAGGAAAATCACTTGAACCCAGGAGTCAAAGGTTGCAGTGAGCCAAGGTCATGTCACTGCACCCCAGCCTGGGTGACAGAGTGAGACTCCATCACACACACACACAAAAAGAATTTTAAAAAATGAATAAATCCTGAAAGAAACTTGAGGCATTTGTTAAAAGACCCAACATAAGAATAACTGCTGTCCCTAAGCAAGAAGAGAAATCTAAAAGTTTGGAAAACTTACTTGAGGGAATAATTGAGGAAAACTTCCCTGGTCTAGATAGAGACCTAGACATCCAAATACGAGCAGCTCAGCCAGGCACGGTGGCTCATGCCTGTAATTCATCACTTTGGGAGGCCAAGGCAGGAGGATCACTCAAGGTCAGAAGTTTGAGAACAGCCTGGCCAACATGGTGAAACCCCAGCTAAACTTAAAAAAAAAAAAAAAAAAAATTAGCCAGACATGGTGGCATGTACCTGTAGTCCCAACTACTTAGGAGGCTGAAGCAGGAGCATCACTTGAACCCAGAAGGCAGAGATGCAATGAGCCAAGATCACACCACTGCACTCCAGCCTGGGCAACACAGCAAGATTCGGTCTTTAAAACAACAACAACAACAACAACAACAAAACCCCACAAATACAAGAAGCTCAAAGAACACCCAAGAAATTCATTGCAAAAAGATCATCATCTAGGCACACAGTCATCAGGTTATCTAAAGTTAAGACAAAGGAAAGAATCTTAATAACTGTAAGGCAAAAGCATCAGGTAACCTACAAAGGAATACCTAATAGATTAACAGCAGATTTCTTGACAGAAACTCTACAAGTCAGAACGAATTGGGTCCTATCTTTAGCCTCTTTAAACAAAAAATTATCAGCCAATAATTCTTTATCCAGCAAAACTAAAGGCAAAGTCTTTTTCAGACAAATAAGATGCTCAGAGAATTCACTACTATCAAGCTGGCACTACAAGAACTGCTAAAAGGAGTTCTGACTCTTGAAACAACCCCAAAACACCAAAATAGAACCTTCCTTAAAGCATAAATCTCACAGGACCTATAGAACAATAACACAATGTAAACAAAAAACAAAGTAATCGGGCAACAACTAGTATGATGAGTAGAACAGTATCTCACATCTCAATACTGAAGTTGGATATAAATTGCCTAAATGTTACACTGAAAAGATACAGAGGCTGGCATGGTGGCTCAAGCCTGTAACCTCAGCACTTTGTGAAGCCAAAGCAGGCAGATCACCTGAGGTAAGGAGCTGGAGACCAGCCTGGCCAACATGGCAAAACGCCATCTCTACTAAAAATACAAAAAAACTAGCCAGGCGTGGTGGCAGGCACCTATAATCCCAGCTACTCAGGAGGCTGAGGCACGAGAATCGCTTAAACCCAGGCGGCAGAGGCTACAGTGAGCCGAGATCACACCATTGCACTCCAGCCTGAGCAACAGAGCAAGACTCTGTTTCAAATTTTTTAAAAAAGAAAAAAGATACAGAACAGCAGAATGGATAAAAATCCACCCAAGTATCTGCTGCCTTCAAGAGACTCTACCTAATACATAGGGACTCAAATAAACTTAAGGTAAAGGGGTGGAAAAGGATATTCCATGCAAATGGAAACCAAAGGCAAGCAGCAGTAGTTATTCTTATATCCAACAAAACAGACTTTAAAGCAACAATAGTATAAAAAGATAAAGAGGGACAATATATAACAATAAAAGGATTAGTCTAACAGGAAAGTGTCACAATCCTAAAAACATATGCATCTAACACTGGAGATCCGAAATTTATAAAACAATTACTACTAGACCTAAATAATGAGATAGATGGCAACACAATAATAGTGAGGGACTTCAATACTCCACTAACAGCACTAGACAAGTCATGAAGACAGAAAGTCAACAAAGAAACAATGGACTATACCCTAAAACAAATGGACTTAACAGATATTTACAGAACATTCTACCCAACAACTGCAGAATAATATTATTTTCATCAACATATGGAACATTCTCTGAGATAGACTACAAAACAAGTCTCAATAAATTTAAGAAAATCAAAATTATATCAAATACTCTCTCAACCAAAGCAGAATAAAATTAGAAATTAGCTCCAAAAGAAACCTTCAAAACTATGCAAATACATGGAAATTTAAACCTGCTCCTGAATGATCTCTAGGTCAACGATGAAATCAAGACGGAAATTTTAAAATTCTTTGAACTGAATGATAACAGTGACAGGACCTATCAAACCTCTGGGATACAGCAAAAGCAGTGGTGCTAAGAGGAAAGTTCATAGCATTCAATGCCTACATCAAAAAGTCTGAAAAAGCAGACTACCTAAGCTCACAACTCATGGAATTAGAGAAACGGAACAAACCAAACCAAAACCCAGCAGAAGAAAAGAAATAACAAAACTCAGGGCAGAACTAAATGAAACTGAAACAACAATAACAAAAACAATACAAAAGATAAATGAAACAAAAAGTTGGTTCTCTGAAAAGACAAAAAATAGCGGGAGTTCCACTAAAATAGCAGAATAGGAACAGCTCCGATACTGAGTTCCCAGCGAGAGCGATCCAGAAGGTGAGTGATCTTCACACTTCCAACCAACATACCAGGTTCATCTCACTGGGACTGGCAGACAGTGGGAGTAGCTCAAGGAGGGCAAACCAAAGCAGGGTGGGGCATTGCCTCACCTGGAAAGGGCAAGGGGACTGAAGAACTCTATCCTAGCCAAGGCAAGCCATTAGGGACTTTTCTGGATACTCCGGTACTCTGGCTCAGATAATGCACTTTTCCCACAGTCTTCACAGGCCGCAGACCAGGAGACTCCTTCTGGTACCTAAAACACCAGCACCCTGGTTTCCAGCACAAAACTGGGCAGTGAGCCGCAGCAGCATTTTTTTTTTCTTTCTCATACCCCAATGGCGCCTAAAATGCCAGCAAGACAGAACTGCTCATTCCCCTGAAAAAAAAGGGGGCTGAAGCCAGGGAGCCAAATGATCTGGCTCAGCAGGTCCCACCCCCACAAAAACCAGCAAGCTAAGATCCACTGGCTTGAAATTCTCGCAGCCAGCACAGCAGTTGGAGCTCGACCTGGGACCACTGAGCTTGGTGGGGGGAGGGGCATCTACCATTACTTAGGCTCCAGTAGGTGGTTCTAAATGTGCCTGTGTAAACAAAGTCCCCGGGAAGTTTACACAGCAACCGGGCAGAGCCCACTGCAGCTCAGCAAAGCCTCTACAGGTAGACGGTGACTAGACTCCCATCTTACTGGGCAGGGCATCTGAAAAAAGGGAGCAGCCTGTCAGGGACTTATAAATAAAGCCCCTACCTTCCTGGGACAGAGCACCTGGGAAAAGCGGCAGTGTGGGTCCTGCTTCAGCAGAGTTAAACGTCCCCGTCCAGCAACTCTGAAGGAACCAACAGAGCTCCCAGCACAGCACTTAAGCTCTGATAAGGAACAGACTGACTGCTCAAGTGGCTCCCCGACCCCCGTTTATCATAATAGACACCTCATATAGGAGAGCTCTGGCTGACATCTGGCAGAGACCTTCTGGGACGAAGCTACCAGAGGAAGGAACAGGCAGCAATCTTTGCTGTTCTGTAGCCCTCGCGGGTGATTCCCAGGCAAGCAGGGTCTGGAGTGTACCTCCAGCAGACCTGCAGCAGAGGGACTTGACTGTCAGGAAGACTAAAAAACAGAAGAAATAGCTTCAACAACAATAGAAAGGACGTCCACTCAGAGACTCCATCCAAAAGTCACAAACTTCAAAGACCAAAGGTAGATAAATCCACGAAGATGGGAAGAAACCAGCACAAAAAGGCTGAAATAGCCAAAAACCAGAACGCCCCTTCTCCTCCAAGGGATCACCACGCCTCACCAGCAAGGGAACAAAACTGGATAGAAAATGAGTTTGAGGAATTGACAGAAGTAGGCTTCAGAAGGTGGATAATAAAATTCTCTGAGCTAAAGGAGCATGTTCTAACCTAAGGCAAGGAAACTAAGAACCTTGAAAAAAAGGTTATATGAAATGTTAACTAAAATAACCAGTGTAGAGAAGAACATAAATGACCAGATGGAGCTGAAAAACACATCACAAGAACTTCCTGAAGCACACACAAGTTTCAATAGCTGATTCCATCAAGTGGAAGAAAGGATATCAGAGTGAAGACGAACTCAATAAAATAAAGCGAGAAGGCAAGATTAGAAAAAAAAAGAGTGAAAAAGAATGAACAAAGCCTCCAAGAAATATGGGGTTATGTGAAAAGACCAAATCTACATTTGATCAATGTATCTGAAAGTGATGGGGAAAATGAAAGCAAGTTGGAAAACACTCTTCAGGATATTATCCAGGAGAACTTCCCCAACCTAGCAAGGCAAGCCAACATTCAAATTCAGGAAATATAGAAAACACTGCAAAGATATTCCCTGAGAAGAGCAACACCAAGGCACATACTCGTCAGATTCACCAGGGTTGAAATGTAGGAAAAAATGCTAAGGGCAGCCAGACAGAAAGATTGGGTTACCCACAACGGAAAGACCATCAGACTCACAGGGGATCTCTCAGCAGAAACCTTACAAGCCAGAAGATAGTGGGGACCAATATTCCACATCCTTAAAGAAAAGAATTTTCAAACCAGAATTTCATATCCAGCAAAACTAAGCTTCATAAGTGAAGGAGAAATATAATCCTTTACAAACAAGCAACTGCTGAGAGATTTTGTCACCACTAGGCCTGCCTTACAAGAGCCCCTGAAGGAAGCACTAAACATGGAAAGGAACAATCAGTACCAGCCACTACAAAAGCATTCCAAATTGTAAAGATCATCGACACTATGAAGAAACTGCATCTACTAACAGGCAAAAACAACCAGCTAGCATCAAAATGGCAGGATCAAATTCACACATAACAATATTAACCTTAAATGTAAATGGGCTAAATACTCCCATCAAAAGACAAAGACTGGCAAATTGGATAAAGAGTCAAGACCCATTGGTGTGCTGTATTCAGGAGACCCATCTCACATGCAGAGACACACACAGACTCAAAATAAAGGGATGGAGGAAGATTTACCAAGCAAATGGAGAGCAAAAAGAAGCAGGAGTTGTGATCCTAGTCCCTGATAAAACAGACTTTAAACCAACAAAGATTAAAAGGGACAAAGAAGGGCATTACATAATGGTAAAGAGATCAATGCAACAGGAAGAGCAAACTATCCTAAATATATATGCACCCAATACAGGAGCACTCACACACAGAAAGCAAGTTCTTAGAGACCTACAAAGAGACTTAGACTTCCACACAATAATAGTGGGAGACTTTAACACTCCACTGTCAATATTAGACAGATCAACAAGACAGAAAATTAACAAAGAAATCCAGGACTTGAACACAGACCTGGACCAAGCGGGCCTAATAGACATCTGCAGAACTCTCCACCCCAAATTGACAGAATATATGTTCTTCTCAGCACCACATCACACTTACTCTAAAACTGACCACATAATTGGAAGAAAATCACTCCTCAGCAAATGCAAAAGAACTGAAAGCATAACAGTCTCTCAGACCACAGTGCAATCAAATTAGAACTCAGGATTAAGAAACTCACTCAAACCGCAAAACTACATGGAAACTGAACAACCTGCTCCTGAATGACTACTGGATAAATAATGAAGTGTAGGCACAAATAAAGATGTTCTTCCAAATCAATGAGAACAAAGATACAACATACCAGAATCTCTGGGACACTTTTAAAGCAGTGTCTAGAGGGAAATTTATAGCACTAAATGCCAACATGAGAAGCGAAGAAAGAGCTAAAATAAAATCTACACCCTAACGTCACGATTAAAAGAACTAGAGGAGCAAGACCAAACAAACTAAAAAGTTAGCAGAAAACAAGAAATAACTACGATCAGAGCAGAACTGAAGGAGACAGAGACACAAAAAACCCTTCAAAAAAAAAAAAAAAATCAATAAATCCAGGAGCCAGTTTTTTGAAAATGATCAACAAAATAGACCACTAGCCAGACTAATAAAAAAGGAGAGAAGAATTAAATAGCTGCAATAAAAAATGATAAAGATTATCACCACCGATTCCACAGAAATACAAACTACCATCAGAGATTACTACAAACACCTCTATGCACATAAACCAGTAAATCAAGAAGAAATGGATAAATTCCTGGACACTTACACCCTCCCAAGACTAAACCAGGAAGAAGCTGAATCCCTGAATAGACTAATAACAAGGTTTGAAGTTAAGGGAGCAATTAATAGCCTACCAACCAAAAAAAAGTCCAGGACCAGATGGGTTCACAGCTGAATTCTGCAAGAGGTACAAAGAGGAGCTGGTACCATTCCTTCTGAAATTACTCCAAACAATACAAAAAGAGGGAATCCTCCCTAACTCATTTTATGAGACCAGTATCATTATGATACCAAAATCTGGCAGAGACACAGCTAAAAAAGAAAATTTCAGGCCAATGTCCATGATGAACACTGATGCAAAAATCTTCAACAAAATACTGGCAAACCAATTGCAACAGCACATCAAAAAGCTTATCCATCACAATCAAGTAGGCTTCACCCCTGGGATGCAAAACTGGTTCAACATACACAAATCTATAAATGTAATCCATCACATAAACAGAACCAACAACAAAAACCTCATGATTATCTCAATAGATGCAGAGAAGGCCTTTCACAAAATTCAACAGCCCTTTATGCTAAAAACCCTCAATAAATTAGGTATTGATGGAACGTATCTCATTACAATAAAAGCTATTTACAAGAAACCCACAGCCGATGTCATACTGAATGAGCAAAAACTGGAAGCATTCCCTTTGAAAACTGGCACAAGGATGCCTTCTCTTACCACTCCTATTGAACACAGTATTGGAAGTTCTGGCCAGGGCAATCAGGCAAGAAATAGAAATAAAGGGTATTCAATTAGGAAAAGAGGAAGTCAAATTGTCACTATTTGCAGATGACATGATTGTATATTTAGAAGAGCCCACTGTCTTAGCCCAAAATCTCCTTAAGCTGACAAGCAACTTCAGCAAAGTCTCAGGATACAATATCAATGTGCAAAAATCTTAAGCATTCCTATACACAAATAACAGACAGAGAGCCAAATCATGAATGAACTCCCATTCACAACTGCCACAAAGAGAATAAAATATCTAGGAATGTCAAGAACCTCTTCAAGGAGAACTACAAACCACTGCCCAAGGAAATAAGAGAGGACACAAACAGATGGAAAAACATTCCATGTTCATGGTTAGGAAGAATCAATATCATGAAAATGGCCTTACTGCCCAAAGTAATTTATAGATTCAATGCTATCCCCATCAAGCTACCATTGACTTTCTTCACAGAATTGGAAAAAATCACCTTAAATTTCACATGGAACCAAAAGAGAGCCCGCATAGCCAAGACAATCCTAAGCAAAAAGAACAAAATTGGAGGCATCATGCTACCTGACTACAAACTATACTACAAGGCTACAGCAATCAAAATAGCATGGTACTGGTATCTAAACAGAGATATAGAACAATGGAACAGAACAGAGGCCTCAGAAGTAACGCCACACATCTACAACCATCTGATCTTTGGCAAACCTGATAAAAACAAGCAATGGGGAAAGTATTCCCTCTTTAATAAATGGTGTTGGAAAAACTGGCTAGCCATATACAGAAAACTGAAACTGGATCCCTTCCTTTTACTTTACACAAAAATGAACTCCAGATGGATTAAAGATTTAAACATAAGACCTAACACTATAAAAATCCTAGAAGAAAACCTAGGCAATACCATTCAAGACACAGGCAGAGGCAAGGACTTCATGACTAAAACACCAAAACCAATGGCAACAAAAGACAAAATAGATGAATGGAATCTAAACTTAAGAGCTTCCACACAGCAAAATAAACTATCATTAGAGTGAACTGGCAGCCAACAGAATGGGAAAAAATTTTTGTGACCTATCCATCTAAAAGGGCTAATAACCAGAATCTACAAAGAACTTAAACAAATTTACTAGAAAAAAAAAATCCCATCAAAAAGTGGGTGAAGGAGATGACCAGATACTTCTCAAAAGAAGACATTTATGCAGCCAACAAACATATGAAATAAAGCTCATTATCACTGGTCATTAGAGAAATGCAAATCAAAACCACACTGAGATACCATCTCATGCCAGTTAGAATGGTGATCACTAAAAAAATTAGGAGACAACAGGTGCTGGAGAGGATGTGGAGAAATAGGAACACTTCCACACTGTTGGTGGGAGGGTAAATTAGTTCAACCATTGTGGAAGACAGTGTGGCAATCCCTCAAGGATCTAGAACTACGAATACCATTTGACCCAGCAATCCCATTATGGGTATATGCCCAAAGGATTATAAGTCATTCTACCATAAAGACACATGCACATATATATTTATTGCGGCACTGTTTACAATAGCAAAGACTTGGAACCAACCCAAATGCCCATCAATGACAGACTGGATAAAGAAAATGTGGCACACGTATATCATGGAATATTATGCAGCCATAAAAAAGGATGAGTTCATGTCCTTTGCAGGGACATGGATGAGGGTGGAAACCATTATTCTCAGCAAACTGACAGAAGAACAGAAAACCAAACACCACATGCTCTCACTCATAAGTGGGTGTTGAACAATGAGAACAGATGGACACAGGGAGGGGACTATCACACAGAGGCTTGTCAGGGAGTCGGCGGGGGGCTAGGAGAGGGACAGCTGGGGGTGCGGGAATTGGGGAGGGATAATAATAGAAGAAATACCTAATGTAGATGATGGGCGGATGAATGTAGCAAACCACCATGGGATGTGTGTACCTATGTAACAAACCTGCATGCTCTGCACATGTACCCTAGAACTTAAAGTATAATTATTTTAAGTCAAAAAATTTTTAAAATTCTAAAAAAAATTATGCAAAAAAAAAGTTCTCCCTTTGATAAGACTATAGAGACAAATGTGAAATAGTTTTTTTAAATAAAAGTATAAACATTGTAAAAATTTAAAAAAAAAAAAGACAAAAATTGATAGACCATTAGCAAGATCACCAAGAGAAGAGAGTAGAAACAAAATAAAAGACAAAATCGACAGACCATTAGCAATATTACCAAGAGAAGAGAGTTTAGCTCAATTAGAAACAAAATAGGAGCTATCAAAAGTTGTACCACAGAAATACAAAAGATTGTGCTTTTGTATGGCTACTGTGAACACCTTTATGCACACAAACTGAAAAACCTAGAGGAGATGGATAAATTCCTGGAAATATACAACCCTCCTAGATTAAACAAGGAAGAAATAGAAACAAACTCTGAACAGGTCAATTAAGTAGCAAGATTGAAATAGTAATTTTAGAAAATGCCAACAACAACAACAAAAAGTCCAGGACCAGATGGATTCACAGCTGAATTCCATCAGACATTCAAAGAAGAATTGGTAAGAATCCTACCAAAGCTATTCCAAAACACAGATAAAGAGGAATCCTCTCTAAATCATTCTATGAAGTCAGTATTACCCTAATACCAAAACCAGGAAAGGACATAACATAAAAAGAAAACCACAAACCAATATCCCTGATGAATACAGATGCAAAAATCCTCAACAAAATCCTAGCCAACTGAGTACAACAGCACATCAAAAAGAAAATACACAATGATCGAGTGGGTTTCATACCAGGGATGCAGGGTTGGTTTAACAAAGGGAAGTCAATGAATGTCATACACCATATAAACAAAATTGAAAACAAAAACCACATGATCATCTCAATAGATGTAGAAAAAGCATGACAAAATTCAGCATCCCTTTATGATTAAAACTGACTGTAACATCAGCATAGAAGGGACATACTTTAAGATAATAAAAGCCATGAATGACAAACCCACAGCCAACATTACACTCAACAGGGAAAAGTTGAAAGCATTCCTGCTGGGAACTAGAACAAGACAAGGATGTCCACTTTTCCCACTTCTATTCAACATAGTACTAGAAGTCCTAGCCAGAGCAATCAAACAAGAGAAAGAAATTCAAATTGATAAAGAGGAAGTCAAAGAGTTACTGTTTGCTGATGATATGATCATATATCTAGAAAACCCTAAGGACTCATCCAAAAAGCTCCTAGAACTGGTAAGTGAATTCGGCAAAGTTTCAGGATACAAAATCGATGTACACAAATCAGTAGCTCTGCTACATACCAACAGCAACCAAGTTGAGAATCAAAACAAGAACTCAACCCCTTTTACAAAAGCTGCAAAAAAAAAAAAAAAAATACTTAGGAATATACCTAACCAAGGAGGTGAAAAGACTTCTCCAAGAAAAACTACAAAACAATGCTGAAAGAAATCACAGACAACACAAACAAATGGAACTATATCCCATGTGCATGGATGGGTAGAATCAGTGTTGTGAAAATGACCATACTGCCGAAGCAATGTACAAATTCAATGCAATTGCCATCAAAATACCACCATCATTCAACTAGACAATACAATAATATGGAACCAAAAAAGGACCTGCAAATCAAGACTAAGAACAAATCTGGAGGTATCACATTACCTGACTTCAAACTATACTACCAAAGCTATCGTTATCCAAACAGCATGGTACTAATATAAAAACAGGCACACAGATCAATGGAATAGAATAGAGAACCCAGAAACAAAGCCAAAGTACTTACAGCCAAATGATCTTTGATAAAGCAAACAAAAACATAAAGCAGAGAAAGGACAACCTATTCAACAAATGGTGCTGGGACAACTGGCAAGCCACATGTAGAACAATGAAAGTGGAATTTCACCTCTCACCTGATACAAAAATCAACTCAAGATGAATCAAAGACTTAAATCTAAGACCTGAACCCATAAAAATTCTAGAAAATAACATCAGAAAATCCCTAGGACACTAGCTTAGGCAAAGAGTTCATGACCAAGAACCAAACGCAACAAAAGTGAAAATAAATGGATGGGACTTAATTAAACTAAAAAGCTTCTGCACAGCAAAAGAAATAACCAGCAGAGTGAACAGGCAACCCACAGAGTGGGAGAAAATATTCACAAACTATGCATCTCACAAAGGACCAATATCCAGAATCTACAAGGAACTCAAACAAATCCACAAGAATAAAACAAATATTCCCATCAAAAATTGCAGAAAGGACATGAATAGACAATTCTCAAAAGATATACAAATGGCCAATATACATATGAAAAAATGCTCAACATCACTGTAAGGGAAATGCAAATCAAAACCACAATGCGCCACCACCTTACTCCTGCAAGAATGGCCACAATTTAAAAATCAAAAAATAATAGAAGGTGGCGGGGATGTGGTGAAAAGGGAACACTTTTATACTGCTGGTGGGAAGGTAAACTAGTACAACTACTACAGAAAACAACATGGAGATTCCTTAAAGAACTAAAAGTAGAACTACCATTGGATGCAACAATCTCACTATTGGGTATCTACCCAGAGGAAAAGTCATCATTATTATAAAGACTTGAACATGCATGTTTACCGCAGCACATTTGCAATTGCAAAAATATGGACCCAGCCTAAATGCCCATCAACCAATAAGTAGATAAAGAAAATGTGGTACAGTACATGCCATGCAATAGTACTCAGCCATAAAAAGAAATGAAATAATGGCATTCACAGCAACCGAGATGGAGCTGGAGACCATTATTCTAAGTAAAATAACTCAGGAATGGAAAACCAAACACCATATGTTCTCAATTACAAGTGGGAGCTAAGCTATGAGGATGCAAAGGCATAAGAGTTATATAATATACTCTGGGGACCTGGGGGGAAGGGTGGCTGAGGGTTAAAAGACTACACATTGGGTGCAGTGTACTCTGCTCAAGTGATGGCTGCACCAAAATCTCAAAAATCACCAATAAAGAAGTTATCCATGTAACCAAACATCACTTGTTCCCAAAAACTACTGAAATAATTTTTTTTAGAGAAACATGAGTTTTCCCTGTTTCTTTCGGTCTTCATTTCTGAAGGCATATACAAAGTAAAGCTTGTATCAAATAAGTATGTATGCTTTCCTCTTAATAATCTGTCTTTGTTATAGGGGTCTCAGTCATTAATCTAGTGATAGGTGCGGAGAAGTTATCACATACTCTTCACTACATTAACAAGAATTCAGTTCATTAGCTTCAAATTTTCTACGTGTCTCCTTTAAAAAGTCAGTTACCACTATCCTCCTTTCATTTCTTAACACACAACCCATCCCATCCTCTATTTGTAACAAATTAATCTTGCTGATTCTTCTTCATCTGTTGGTTGAATTTAATCATTCATCCCCATTCTAGAGCCATCGCACTCCAGTGACAAATCTTAAATATTTTACACTTAACAGAAGCCTCCTAGACAGTGTCCCAGACTTTAGTCTTTCCTCATTCTTACATAGCCTACAAACATCATCAAGACAATCTTTCTCATACACTGTCTTCATCACTGTAACTCCTATGATAATCTTTATTATTTTCCAACTCAAATCTGAATTTCCCAGCTAAATTCACAGCCCTGTATTAGCCAGCTCCCTAAACAAATTCAAACATTTTGCTGCCCCACATGGGCTCTTTGCTAGAGTCAATTAAGTTTACTTTACAGACCCTCAAACACGTTTCTTCTTGCCTTCACAACTTTGTTCATACAGTTATGCCAAAGTAAAATACCTTCTTAAATCTTGTTAATTAATCCACAAATCATGATCGGAGTCAAACCTGAAACCCTACAGTCCGCAAAATCATAAAACTATTTTCAGAGCTTTTAGTCACTCTAAAAGTGAACATAAAGAGTAGCTTTTGCTCGTGTGCTTCACAGGTTTCTGCCTCCCTTGTGCTTCCCCCAGGATATTTACTCTATATACACATATATTTTTTTGAGACGGAGTCTCTTCATTTCATTTTTGAAATGAAGTTTTTGTTCTTGTTGCCCAGGCTGGAGTACAATGACGCAATCTCAGCTCACTGAAACCTCTGCCCCTCTAGATTCAAGTGATTCTGAACTTCAAGATCAGCCTGGCCAACATGATGAAACCCCGTCTCTACTAAAAATACAAAAATTAGCCAGATATGGTGGCAGGCACCTGTAATCCCAGTTACTCAAGAGGCTGAGGAAGGAGAACCACTTGAACCTGGGAGGCAGAAATTGCAGTGAACCAAGATCACACCATTGCACTCCAGCCTGGGCAACAAGAGCAAAAACCTCATTTCAAAAATAAAAAAAGAAATTTATACCTCAAAAATAAAACATTCTGGAGGATAGTCTATCAACCAAAATTAACCCTAAGAAACTAATTAGAAAGATGCACAAACATTTATGTTCAAGAATCTTCTTTATCATTCAATAAATGTTTATTGAGTACATACTAAATTCCAGGTAAGAGTGCAGAATAGAATCAGTTCTTGTCCTCATGGTACTTACTTAATAGTGGTGTTTACAATGGAAAAAGAAACTATTAAAAAAGCAGGTCATGGCTGGGTGTGGTGGCTCATGCCTGTAATCCAGAATTTTGGGAGGTCGAGGTAGGAGAATTACTTGACCCCAGGAGTTCAAGACCAGCCTGGGCAACATAGTGAGAATCCACATCTATAATTTTTTTTTAAAAAAGCAGGTTACAATAGCAAGATATGCCATATTCATGGATCCGAAAATTCAATACTGTTAAGATAGATGTTAATTTCTCCCAAATTCAACGCAATGTCATTCAAAATACCAGAGACATTTTCACATAAAACAACAAGCTGATTCTAAAATTCATACGGAAACACAGGGACCTAGAATAGCCAAAAAAAAAAAACTTCAAAAAAGAACGAGAGTAGAACACCAATCAAAACTATGTAGTATTATATCAGACCATCACAAAAATCCATTAAACAAAAAAGACTGTCCAGAAATAGAGTCAAATATAAACAGTAATTGATTTCTGACAAAAATGCAGTCAATTCAGTGAAGAAAGGATAGTCTTTTCAACAAACAATTTACTGAGATTACAGGCGCCTGCCACCATATCTGGCTAATTTTTGTATTTTTAGTAGAGACGGGGTTTCAACATGTTGGCCAGGCTGATCTTGAACTTCAGAATCACTTGAATCCAGAGGGGCAGAGGTTGCAGTGAGCTGAGATTGCATCATTGTACTCCAGTCCTGGAACAATTGCCTTTTCCACACACACACACACACACACACACACACACACACACACAGAGAGAGAGAGAGAGAGAGAGAGAGAGAGAGAGAGAGAGAGAGAAGGGGGGGGGGGAGGGGGAGAGAGGGAGGGAGGGAGAGAGGGAGAGAGAGAGAGAGAGAGAGAGAGAGAGAGAGAGAAATTCAAGTTGTTACACAAAACAAATACAAAAAAAGAATAAAAATAAATAACTGGCCTGAAAAGAAAAAAAAAAATATAAACCACAAAG